>JABUQX010033276.1:0-7500 GCA_015478945.1 Trachelipus rathkii
GGAACCAGTAAAAATAATATGGTGTTATAACGTTTATCAGGAAAAATTTAAAAGATATAAATGATGTTATTCATTCACGAAGGCATATGATATTAGGTCGCTGGACAATATACATGGACACAAAATTATTGTGTTAGATGATTTAATGCACAAATTGAATTTTGAAATAGCAGAAGCGTTCACAGTTTAATTCTCACCATCTAAATATCTCTGTGTTTTTCATAACACAGAATATTTTCCATCAAAGCAAGCATATGCGAAGTGTTTCTTTAAACACACAGTATTTACTGTTGTTTGGCCAGAGAAGAGACATGAGTCAAATTAATGTATTGGCAACTCAAATGTTTCCCCTTCAAAGGAAAGAGTTCTTAAAAGTATATAAAGAGGTTACTTCGATCCCCCACGGTTATTTGATGTGTGAACTTCACCCAAAAAACACGCACAGAGTGCTGCTCCGTACCAACATTCTGCCTTATGAGATAGAAACTGTATACATACCTGAATAATGAGTGCTCTAGTTGCAAAGTATTTACCTCTTATAAAAAAATTTAAAAAGCTGAAACCTTCTGAAAACGTAAACTAATTAGTGAGGATGAGAAATTCATCCAGTGTGTATGTGAAGTCTGTTTAAATCTTATAAAAGGAAATGTCCCTTTAAACAGACCTCAGAAGGTAAAGCTACGTCGTTATAGAAACATCATTAAAAAAACTCTCCCTCAACATTAAAAATCTGAAAAATAAAAAGAAGTTACTACAGAGAGGAGGAGGAGTATTCCTGCCATTACTCTTCTCCGTTATAGCTCCTCTGATAACTAAGTGGTTGTCCCCATAATGAAGAAGGTTGCTGTACTTCCATATAATGAGTATGAGAAAATGAAGTATAATAATACAGCATCTGTACAGAATTCAGTTCCTCAGATTCATCATTCACAACCTCAATATGGCCAGTTATTGCCGCACATTGCGCAAAATCCACAATCACAGTTTCATCATTCACAGCCCCCATATTACGCAATAATTACAGCACCAAATGCATTGACATTACAACCTCTTCACATCAAGCGTGCAACAGTTACAGCCAACAGAATCTTTACAAGATTGTGAACGACTCAATTATCTTTCCAGCAGCACTCTACCTCCTAGATTAATATGATCCTAAAGTTTGAACAGATAACCAAATATGAGAAAGAGTGTACAGAGTATTAAATTCGACGTTACATCATGAGAAATCAGCTCTTATAACCAGGATGCGATACAAAATTGATAAGATCGTTAAAAGAACTTGCATCTACATCCTCCCTACGTATTCCCGCTAACCGACAATGTAGATATTCCTAATAGTAAAACTTGAAGTGAAAATGAAGATAATTTAAAAATTCTAGAGGAGAGCTTACCTATTAGAGTGCGTAAATTAGGAATAGCTTTATATAATATTTTAAAAGACCAATTAACTTTGAATGAAGCAGGGCAGATCATCGTATTGATGATGAAATAGTTAAAAAGGATCAAATATTGTGGACTTGATAGCTGAATCTCTCACGTAACTGGAAGAAAGGCCCTGTAAAAGGATGGAATGATATCAACAGAACTTCAGACTATTAATTTTTCCCAGAAATTTAATCTTAAATACTAACCGCGATTAGCAGACTAGATAATATCCGCGTTACGGTCCAAGCCTGATTCAATGTCCATCCAGGCACTCCTTACGCATCAGATAAATTTAAAACGTGTTACCAGAGGCGAACTAAGAAAATACACTTATAATCGGCATAGTTTGGGATTAAATCGTAATTATGTCATTACATATATATATATATTATATATATATATATATATATATATATTATACTATTAATAATATATTATAATAATATATTATATATATATAATATATTATATATATTATATATTTACTTTAGCTGTAATGTTTGTGTATAAAATAAATGTTATTTTAAATCTTTCTTCTCTCTTTCTTTTATCCCTTGTGACTATATATCACATTTTGACAATATATATATATATATATATATATATATATTATATATATATATATATATTATATATATATAGTTGGATTAAATCGTAATTATGCATTATCATATATATATATATATATATATATATAACGCTTACACGTGTGTCAGTAGACAACATGGAGGCGAAGGAGGTAGTTGATAAGTATTACTTCAATCTGAGGGAGCCAAATAGTTTTGGGGGTTTCACTAAGGTTTGCTTTTTAAGGTATCCTAATATTGAGAAAAAAGAGTTAAAAGCATATTTGGAAGGTGAAGAGGCTTTACTCTACATAAACTGTAGAAAATAAATTTCCTACAGGAAAACATATCTCCGCAGTCGATAGCAAAATGGCAGTTAGATTATCGAAATGATTTAAATACAGTCTTATAATGAAGGTTTCATATTATTCTTTTTAGCACAATTTGAGTATACTCCTAGATACTTGTGGTTGAAGGCAATAAAAGATAAAGATCAGCTAACAGTCGCCGATGCTGTACTTGAAATTATAGGGCGAGCGGAGAACACCTAAATCATTTGGACAGATTCAGGAATGGAATTCAAGGGGCGGAGAGTTTCAGGAGATGCTCTGGGAGTATGGTATAAGCTATTAAAATACATTTTCCGTAACAAAGCGGCAATAGTTGAAAGAGTCCAACGTACTATTAAAGAATCGCATGTATAGGTATTTTACTAAAATGAATACTTTTAAATATATTGATATACTGGAGATCTGGTATTTCTTATAACAGGTCTAGCCATAGAACTAGTAAAGTCACTCCTTTAGGAGATGTCAGACAACTAGAGGACGTATGCATATATGGGTGAAAAAGAAAACAAAATAAAAGATAATTCAGAATAAAGGTAAACGATTATGTAAGAGTTTCTCTCTGACGACAAGTTTAGAAAAGGATATGAATCCGGTTGGACACGGAAGTTTTTAAAGTCCACAATATCCAACCATTCAAGTCGTGAAAGTTTAAAGTTATATTATCTGGAAGATTTAAATGGTGAAAAAATAAAAGGGGGATTTTATAAACAGGAAATACAAAAAACAAAAAGTAAGGTTCAATCCTGTAACTCATGAATATAAAATTGAAAAAATATTAGCTACGAGAGGTAAAGGAAAAAATAAGCAGTTACTTGTGAAATGGAGGATATCCTGCCAAGTTTAATACTTATAATAAAGCAAGTTGAAGTCTAGAATCATTACATCAGATTGTCATTATATATCATGGGAGAGTGTAGATACTTTTATTTAACTCTCCCATCTTTAGCCTCCTTGGATTTACATCCTGTTAATAAACTCTCGGATTTTACAACTGTGTTAATGAATCCTTTACAACTTAAAAGAAGTAGGATTATGTGAAATGATATTAAATACGGACATAGAAAATTTACCTCACAATCTGTTCTGGGGGTGTACAGAAGTGTAGAATGTGTTGAAACTATATTGCAAGTGGAAGATACTCGTTATCTGAAAAGGACTACAATTGCCAAAAAGATGAATACGACAACATTGCTACAAAGGAATACTTCTTTGAAGAATTACTTTGCGAGGTCAATATTTTAAAATCGGTGCTGCTATTTTTAAGTCATTTTAAACGTCTCTTTGATATGAGTCTTAGTGTTAACGGACTGTGGTATACAAATGAAAATGGTACCTATGAGATAAGTATAATATTTTAAGTTCAAAGGTAAACTGTAAACCTACGAGACGGGCATGTTTTTCTCGAACGATCACCAATGGCAGCGTAAACATAGTTCGTCAACGTGATGCTGAGTTGGATATAACTTCATGATATCCTACTCCATGTTTGAAGAGGGTTATACTCTGTGGAATTACCGCAATGAACTCCCATGACTTAAAAAGATGAAGCAGAATCGAGTACTGCAGATTAATACATGCGTACCCCATCGCGAGATGTCAATGATCCAGCGTATGGGCTTAATGTATATACAAATGTAATTGATCATCAATATGTAGGTAATACTAAAGCTCCTTTATTAAGAGTAGTATATTTTCCAAAGAGAGTAAAGTTATAACATTCCCTAATGTTCATTATCTACCTCTGAATAGATCAAATTTTGACTCTGTATGCGTGCATATAAAAGATGTAGAAGGAAATCCTTTTCCCTTTACATACGGTGCATTGTTATGCAAAGTTTATATTAGAAAGAAACAGATGCAGTAATTACAGCATAATGGAATATATATAAGAGGTGTAATCAGATATATTTTTCATTCATTAACATACTCTCACAGTGTAAAGATAGTATAAGAAAGATACTCCTGTAATAATGGACGAAGAAAGGGTATTCAGGGGAACAAAAATGCAGAGGGGGGTATGGCCTTGGTGGATTTTTTGCCAAGCTATGGAGAAGTGCAAGGCCTCTGCTCAGGAAAGGCGGGGAATATATAGGTAAAAAAAGCAATAAGAACAGGTTTGCATACTATTCAAGATATTGCTGCAGGAAATAATCCTCGTACAGCATTAAAAAGACGTATATGCCGATGTTGTCAGATGAAGATGTTGGATGATGTTAAGCGTAAACAAAATAAGACGTAAATGTCCGGACAAGGTCGGGGAGGTCAAGAAGATGTCATAAAGAAAGGAGAGTACGGAGAGAGAGTGTAAGAGAAAAAATGCTATTGGATGTATTGTGGATATTGGTAAATTGACTAACTGATAACTTTTTACGATGTGTGTATATACGTAAGGTTTTTTCATGAAAAATGTGTCATTATACGTCCAAGAAGTTCGGCACATGCTAGATGACATTTCTTCATCCTTCTAGTCTGATTGCTGTAAGAGTGAATTGGATCTCTTCTCATGACCTACAACAGATTAGCGTTTAGCGAGTCAACTTTTTCAGTATTAATCCTGCATTCAATGTACCAATACAGAATGTTCTCTAGAGTCAATATCCAGGAACTTTGATCATACCTAGACTCCTCTAATGTGTTTTTATATGTAAAAACGAAATTGACACAAAACAAATTGTACAGATCTTCATACGGATGATATCATGTAAAATGTACATGAATCACAAATTCCTTTAGTACATGTTTTCTCCCGGTTGAAGTCTATCTTAATCGGAACTTCACTAGGTGCATCACGGCTAATTATCCTTATAGAAGCTTATAGAAATTTTGTTAAATTATCTCAGACGTGCAACAATCTCAATCTCAATCCATGTGTTTTTACAGTTTTCAAGATGAAGCTGCACATATATATAAAGCAGCTAAAGTCATAAATAATACTTATGAATTTTACGGTCGGTTAAATGGCGATATCTTCTCTCAAGAGAGACTCATTCTACCATCTGTAAATACTAGAATCCTTTTAATCACGGTCAAAATCCCTAAATTTGCTCTTAAAATAAAAAGAAAATGCTGTTACAGCTGTATGTCCAGACCTGTTTTTTCAAAAAAACTGTTGGAGGCTTAATTCATGTCAGAAAAGTTTGAAAATTATCACCAAAGCGTCGATTATGGCAAATTTGAAATTCAGCTTTTGATACTACAGAGCAAGTACCCTATTAAGAGAGTTAAAACCAAGATATTTAATTTCACTCAAGGTTTATCGAGTATCAATATCCCTAACATTGTGAACGGAAATTTACCACAGAAAGTAATAGGAAATTTACCACAGAAAGTAATAATAGGGATTGTGGAACATGAAGCCTACTCCGGGAATTATAAAAAGTCACCTTATAAATTCACACCTTTCGGACTTAGGGGTATCAGTTTACATGTGAATGGTCTGCCTCACGGACGTGATTATGAAATGTTATACAACGGAGACCTATCTCTCTGTACTCGACCTTTTTACGACTTAATAGCCAATACCTGTATCAGTAATGATAGTGGGACAGTTAAATCTTGAAAGAATACGCAAAGAATATAATTATACGCCTATTGATCTTACTGCAGACTACTTTCAGCTTGTAAGCTAATCATTTAAACATTTGAGAAGGGTACCTAGGAACTAAGTCTCTCTTATTGGATCAGTCTACAATACCCATCACTTGTAGTGGTCTATCTTGAGCATCCTCAACTCATTGAAATTGACCCGAGTACGCAACGTACTTTTGAATTATTAAGTGAATGAAGATGAAATAAAATCGGTGTTTAAAAATGAACTGCTTTTTAGGAAGTGTTTGTATTAACGAAATAAAACTCTGTAAAGTGGAAGAAGGATACTGCTTCATATTCAAATCATTGCCTCGTCACATCACTCAAGCAGGACCATTCGGATTTCCGTTTATAAGAGAAAAAACTGATACTGTTCACATAATTGATTCTTTGGAATTAAAATTTATTTTGGATAATCATTATATGACCTTATTTTAAAAATAAATAATGTAAGCTGTGTAAAAACTATGTCTTACCCTGTTCAACTCTTATATTCTAATTTATGTGGAGTCTATTGTATTTATTTCATTATTATGTTTTTAAATAATGTATGTTTTAATAAACTTGTAAATATATTTGATGCTAAAAATTTGTATGTCAATGATTTATAGTTTTTCTGTGATTATATAAATGCTTTAAAAATGAAAACGCGATTTTACTCTTCCCTTAAAACTCGTATATATAAAAAAATGTTTTTAATAAATTTCGTACATTTTATTAAAAATAAAATGTTTATATAAAAGAAAACTCTGTGTGTTTTATTCTTACATTACAAATTAAAAAAAATAAATTAAAAATAGAAATAATAAATAAAAAGTAATAAAACAAAAATAAAAAATAAAAATAGAAATAATAAATAAAAAGTAATAAAACAAAAATAAAAAATATAAAAGAAAACATAATGTTAATAAATATATGAGTTAAAACAGTAAAGCAGAAAGTTAAAGCAGTAAAGCAGAAAGTTAAAGCAGTAAAACAGAAAGTTAAAGCAGTAAAACAGAAAGTTAAAGCAGTAAAGCAGAAAGTTAAATGCAGTAAAGCAGTAAAACAAGCATACTAACTCCCTAGGTGTTAGGTATAACACCTCTTATTGATTTACTGATTTACTGCCTAAGGGTATGTAAGTATAATGAGTTAAAGCAGTAAAGCAGAGAGTTAAAGCAGTAAAGCAGAGACTTAAAGCAGTAAAGCAGAGAGTTAAAGCAGTAAAGCAGTAAAACAAAAGCATACTAATCCCCTAGGTGTTAGGTAATAACACCTCTATTGATTTACTGATTTACTGCTTTAAGATGTGTAAATAAAATTTTTAATAAAATTTCGTGCAATTGTAGTGAAAAATGAATGACTCATAGTATATTTGAAACGAAATTCTTTGAAAATGTTTACAGTTGTCCATCATATTTTTTCCTTTTCACTGTGCGAAGCGGGAATTTTTGCGCTGGCGGGCGCAACGCGATCGGATCCCTTTTTACGGCGGTTACGCGGGAATGGCGCCTGCGGGCGCAAACGGCGGCGTGCGGTTACGCGGAATATTGGCGCCTGCGGGCGGCACGCGGTCGGCGGTAATA
>JABUQX010033276.1:15000-30000 GCA_015478945.1 Trachelipus rathkii
ATATATAGGTATGATATATATATATATAGTAAAATAAGTAGTAGGTAGTTATATTCATATATATATCATTATTATATCTATTAACATAATAGGATGTAATATATATTACGATACTGACTAAAGTCATGATATATATATGTATGAATGAAAGACTGCAGAGTCATGATCATCGTCTGAATATTACGAGCAGGCAAGATTACGAGTAATAAATAAAAAAAACACACGCTCACCAGATGGATAAAAAGAAGTGCGCATTTCGCCTGCGGGAAACAATGTAGACCGTAAGATGTTATTCAGCCGTAAGAAGCTTATTTTAACTAATAAATTACTAAATATTTAAGGTGTTATTAATAACTAATAAAATATTTTTTTCCGGCATTAAAATGTTCACTGAACTCAAAATGTATTCATTTTTTGTAGCTATCGTAGTTTTTAGATACAGGTGTTCCCTAATCTGGAGGCTGGTCATAATGGCTATATATATAGTATTAGTATATATTAAGTATAGTATAATAGTATATATATTATGAATATATAATATATATATATAATAAATAATATATATATTATGTATATAATTTATATATAATAAAAATATAATATATATATATATATTAAATTATATATATATAATATTAGTATATAATATATATATAAGTGCACCCTTAAACATTCACTTTTTCAAGAGAGGGTACCATAGTGCATTTTTTTTCACAAAATTTAAATTTATATTTCAACATATACTCATATCACGTACATAAGTTTAAAACTGTCTGTATATTTTGTTACCTTTCTTGCGTATGTTACTGTTTTAGAGTTTATTTAAGAGCCTACATCTTTGGGAAGATCTTAAATTATATTGTTCAAAATGCTACAAAATGTACACACACCTCATACACACAAACACAGTAAGAAGACGGTCGGAACAGAACACAACAACACACCATTCATGGCAGCAGGAAAGGGAATACAACACAGCACAACGCACACACAACACACACACACACAAGAAAGGGTAAAAAACGGAAAGGACTCACAATCGGAGGGTATGGCCACACAAACATAACAACAATAACGCATATAGTACATATATATATATTATAATAATATATATATATAGATAGTAAGGTATATAAGTATAATCTAGTGATATATAGTATATATATATTATCATATATTATATATATTATATATATATATATATATTTAATAACTATATATATAATATATATCTTAATATATAACTATATACAGTATATATATTATATATATACTATATATAACTCACTATATATAGTATATATATATATAGATATTATATACTTATATATATATAGTATATATATATAATTATATATATAGTACTATATATATATAATATTGTATTTATGGCATTGATTCTTAATATATGGGTGTTTTATATGCTTCCGATTTGGTTAGATGTACAGTGAGCACAGTTATAAGAACCAATCTGTGCATTTGTGCATGTTAGACTCACTTTTGTAAAGGATAGAATTTATCACATATAAAATTATTTATGCTTCATTCATTCCCGCTCGTTATTTTTTCATATTGTTTTGTTATTTTTTCTGAACTTCTTTCGCCACGACAATCTTCTATTGTTTTTTTTCTTTTTGAGGAGTAACAGGTGTACTTGCACTTATGGGAGGGGCACCTGACGTCATCTGTGCTGAAGGGGTATGAAGCCACATCACCCATTCGTAGATTCGGAGTGCACGACGATGAACCTAAGCACTCAGGTGTTTGAAATAACTTTTTCCCTACATTCGTGGAGCATCTTTAAGAGACTCCCCCGCGCCTAGCGCGACCTAGGAGAACACAACCTTATAAGGGTTCTGAACACCGCCATAGTGAGGGGGACACGCTTTTGAGTTTATGAATAACAATGGAAAAAGTTCCAGTTAATTATGATGCATACACACACGAGTGTTAGATGGATAATTAGATTAACCTTAGAACCTCACCCAGATTAATGAACTTACTCTGTCTGAATTGACACAATTTTCGAATATTAATGCCGTGATTGCCGCTTCACTTTTATCTCGGAATGCTCTGTCTATCCCAGCGCCATGTCTACATGGCACGCCATCGATATCCCAGGTGCCCATCATAGTCGTTCTGCGATGATTTATTTACTCGATATTACTGCTCCACCTTTCCGAGAAACTGCCAGCTGACACAACATCTCCCTGAATGCTATTACTATTGCATCCACGCACCTCCAAAGCTCTACTGAGCAAAAGAGCCATCATTCTTAGCGATGTACTTGAAAGAGCTATAATAATTGAAGACCCTCAGTCGTATTAATGAGGAAATGGGTCCTTCTCACAGGTTCAAAGCTTCGTAACTGCGAAATCCAAAGTTACTTATCTTGTCATCCTTTTGAAACCGTTCTTTCGGAAACATCCGCTTCTATATCCACTTCCTGATGTATAAGAAACACATTCGATATAGCACTATTTTCTCTTTAACGAAGAAAGATCGAAGAAACTAGTCACTAACTAAAGCAGAAATCTACAGCAATAAGATCTCTCACATCTTCATATGGTTTTACAAGATTTCCACGCTCGGGACTCGCCGCTCCAAACGTCCAAAACCTCGTTTACGCGTACATAACACTCTCCTTGCTCTCACCTACGTAAGGTAAAAATTGGGTTTACAAGCTACAGTGTTCGTACGTTTATTCCCTGACCCAAACGTTGCTTTATATGCCAGAGGTTTGGTTATCCTCGAAAATACTAAGGGGAACGAATGATAAATTCCCTGTGAAAACACACCACTCCACAAAAAACTGTTTAAGACCCCACAGTGCCTCTTTCCTTAAATACCCTTCTTACCTGTTTGAACAGGAGATTTTGGAATTATGCACCATACAAATATTGAGCAAGAAAGATTCCATACACCAGTTCAATGACAAATATCCTGCAAGATCAAGGCAAACCTATGCTACAATTGCAGCAGCCCCACCCCCGCCTCCGCGTGTCAACCCACCGTTACAACTCCATTCCAGTAGAACTCTTCCCCCAAATCCCAGTGAGACCCAAGCAGTTACTGTAACATGTTCGCCTGCACTGCCTATATTACTATTCAAATAGTCAAAAAACGGCTTTCAATCCAATCTCCCCCCCCCCCAAAATGCTGTCAACAGCCCTATCCTGAGTGCTGGCTTTCAACTGACCAGCAATGGAACAGAGTTTGTTCATCCAACACATGGCTTGGTGAGCATTTTCTGCTAAGAAACTCTCCCATATCCTCCCTACGAGTTCACCAAACCCACGTAAGAGGCCTGCGTCTTTGCTTCCTAATCTGTCTCCCACCATCACTCCAACTCCTGAAAAAGATGTCCCTAAGCAGAAACAAAAAGATTAAGCACCAAGGCAAAGATTACTCGCTAAAATATAAAACATCTGATTTTCTAAAGCAGAACACACCAACCCCAGATATCCTCTCCTCTATCCTCTCCATGTTTATCGGAGTCGCTTCGTACGTGAATGATCCCTCACTCGATTATACCCCCAACATAACCTACTCCCACCTCTCCCAGGTCTAGCTACGTGGTTTATGTTTTCCTAAATTTATCGCGGTAACGGCCCTAATACTGCAGCGAATTCTCTGCGGGGTTGTTATATAGTTACGCTGATGCTGTCGTCTGTGTTGGTGTGGGGTTTCATGGGGTCAAGGGCCTTCCCGTTCCTGCAAATGACATTTAACCTAGTGGTCGTTATTTTTGACGAGTAGTATATATATATTGTAATGGACTAATGAAGTGAAGGGAAGAAGAACAAAAAAATAAAAGAACAACCAACCGAGTAAAAAGGAAGACAAGGTAAGGTTGAAAATAATTTAAGAAGTTTGATACCGCAGAAATTAGAAAGAAGATGGAAGGATGTAAGTGACAGATAAGAAGGATAAAGCGGTACGTTTGAAGTCATCAGGAAGTACGGATCCCGTGGAGACGGGTAAGTGAGGTTGTTTTATTTATTTATTGATCTTTATAGTGTTAATTTTGTATAAGTAACGTATATTTTTGACGTTATAGGCACCAGTATGGGGACGATGAAACAGTCAGTTTGTAACCAGAGAAGGATCTGGGGATGCCTATCCCAACGTCTTGTGCCTGACGGGAGGGACGGTGGTCGTTCGGACGTTTTGACCAGGGTTCCAGATTATGATGAAAGAAAGTATTTACAGTTACTGGTGGGACGAACTGGGCGGCATCTTCTCTTTCGGAGGACGTGGGGCCACGGGAGAAGTAATCTTGGATCATAGATGGAAGGCATTAATAACTGCTAAAGAAAAGTATTATTGTGATACAGTCGTAAGTTGTAAATAGATTTTTAGTTTAATAGGTTAAGCCGACCGAGTCGGTGCTTGAAGTTGGAAAATGTAGAAATTTAATGTTAATGTTTGAAATCACTAAGTATTGTTGTTTTGATATTGCCAATTATTTTATAAATGTCGTTTTATTGAACACTGTTTACTGTGTCCTGAGAACTGTGTTATTTATATGGAAATTGTTTTACTTACGTTTAGTGCATATTTTGGAAAGGTAGTAATCTAATGTTTAATATTTGGAGTTGCCAATTGGTATTTTATGTCATTTTATTGAACTATTTACTGTGCTTACTAAACACTGTGTCATTGATGAATTTGTGAACTAGTTAAAGAATTGGTTAATGTTTAAATTCATTTAAGTAAGGTCATTGTTTTGAAATATATCGATTGTTATTTAGTACTGATTTTCTAATGAATTGAAGGATTGTTACAGTAATTACATTTTGATACGTGTATTTGACGGGAGTAAGTTTCAAGAAATTTAGTAGTTTAAAATGTTTGTTCTCAATGTATAATGTGCAAGGTGTTATTAAAGTTTTTATGTAGAAAATCCAGTTCAGCTTCTCATTAGACCTCATCACAGAGGAGAAACATTGATTCTTTTACACTATTTTCTTTGAAAAGTAACTTAACGGAGACTTGGATGGTCCGTCCGTTTACACTGGTGGCTTTTGTAGAGTACGGACGAACCCTTGCTTGTTTTTTATGTGGAGAGAGGGACGAAATTTTTTTTTTTGGTTATTGCTATTTTTTTTCTTTAATTGATGATTTTTTCTTAAAGGGGGAGATATGTAATGGACTGATGAAGTGAAGGGAAGAAGAACAAAAAAATAAAAGAACAACCAACCGAGTAAAAAGGAAGACAAGGTAAGGTTGAAAATAATTTAAGAAGTTTGATACCGCAGAAATGAGAAAGAAGATGGAAGGATGTAAGTGACAGATAAGAAGGATAAAGCGGTACGTTTGAAGTCATCAGGAAGTACGGATCCCGTGGAGACGGGTAAGTGAGGTTGTTTTATTTATTTATTGATCTTTATAGTGTTAATTTTGTATAAGTAACGTATATTTTTGACGTTATAGGCACCAGTATGGGGACGATGAAACAGTCAGTTTGTAACCAGAGAAGGATCCGGGGATGCCTATCCCAACGTCTTGTGCCTGACGGGGAGGGACGGTGGGTCGTTCGACGTTTTGACAAGGGTTCAGATTATGATGAAGAAAGTATTTACAAGTTACTGGTTGGGACGAACTGGGCGGCATTTCTCTTCGGAGGACCGTGGGGCCACGGGAGAAGTAATCTTGGATCGTAGATGGAAGGCATTAATAACTGCTAAAGAAAAGTATTATTGTGATACAGTCGTAAGTTGTAAATAGATTTTTAGTTTAATAGGTTAAGCCGACCGAGTCGGTGCTTGAAGTTGGAAAATGTAGAAATTTAATGTTAATGTTTGAAATCACTAAGTATTGTTGTTTTGATATTGCCAATTATTTTATAAATGTCGTTTTATTGAACACTGTTTACTGTGTCCTGAGAACTGTGTTATTTATATGGAAATTGTTTTACTTACGTTTAGTGCATATTTAGGAAAAGGCCGTAATCTAATGTTTAATATTTGGAGTTGCCAATTGGTATTTTATATGTCATTTTATTGAACTATTTACTGTGCTTACTAAACACTGTGTCATTGATGAATTTGTGAACTAGTTAAAGAATTGGTTAATGTTTAAATTCATTTAAGTAAGGTCATTGTTTTGAAATATATCGATTGTTATTTAGTACTGATTTTCTAATGAATTGAAGGATTGTTACAGTAATTACATTTTGATACGTGTATTTGACGGGAGTAAGTTTCAAGAAATTTAGTAGTTTAAAATGTTTGTTCTCAATGTATAATGTGCAAGGTGTTATTAAAGTTTTTATGTAGAAAATCCAGTTCAGCTTCTCATTAGACCTCATCACAGAAGAGAAACATTGATTCTTTTACACTATTTTTTTGAAAAGTAACTTAACGGAGACTTGGATGGTCCGTCCGTTTACACTGGTGGCTTTTGTAGAGTACGGACGAACCCTTGCTTGTTTTTTATGTGGAGAGAGGGATGAAATTTTTTTTTTTGGTTATTGCTATTTTTTTTTCTTTAATTGATGATTTTTCTTGTAAAGTCTGCTTTACAGACTTAAAGGGGGAGATATGTAATGGACTAATGAAGTGAAGGGAAGAAGAACAAAAAAATAAAAGAACAACCAACCGAGTAAAAAGGAAGACAAGGTAAGGTTGAAAATAATTTAAGAAGTTTGATACCGCAGAAATGAGAAAGAAGATGGAAGGATGTAAGTGACAGATAAGAAGGATAAAGCGGTACGTTTGAAGTCATCAGGAAGTACGGATCCCGTGGAGACGGGTAAGTGAGGTTGTTTTATTTATTTATTGATCTTTATAGTGTTAATTTTGTATAAGTAACGTATATTATTGACGTTATAGGCACCAGTATGGGGACGATGAAACAGTCAGTTTGTAACCAGAGAAGGATCCGGGGATGCCTATCCCAACGTCTTGTGCCTGACGGGAGGGACGGTGGTCGTTCGGACGTTTTGACCAGGGTTCCAGATTATGATGAAAGAAAGTATTTACAGTTACTGGTGGGACGAACTGGGCGGCATCTTCTCTTTCGGAGGACGTGGGGCCACGGGAGAAGTAATCTTGGATCGTAGATGGAAAGCATTAATAACTGCTAAAGAAAAGTATTATTGTGATACAGTCGTAAGTTGTAAATAGATTTTTAGTTTAATAGGTTAAGCCGACCGAGTCGGTGCTTGAAGTTGGAAAATGTAGAAATTTAATGTTAATGTTTGAAATCACTAAGTATTGTTGTTTTGATATTGCCAATTATTTTATAAATGTCGTTTTATTGAACACTGTTTACTGTGTCCTGAGAACTGTGTTATTTATATGGAAATTGTTTTACTTACGTTTAGTGCATATTTAGGAAAAGGCCGTAATCTAATGTTTAATATTTGGAGTTGCCAATTGGTATTTTATGTCATTTTATTGAACTATTTACTGTGCTTACTAAACACTGTGTCATTGATGAATTTGTGAACTAGTTAAAGAATTGGTTAATGTTTACCTTCATTTAAGTAAGGTCATTGTTTTGAAATATATCGATTGTTATTTAGTACTGATTTTCTAATGAATTGAAGGATTGTTACAGTAATTACATTTTGATACGTGTATTTGACGGGAGTAAGTTTCAAGAAATTTAGTAGTTTAAAATGTTTGTTCTCAATGTATAATGTGCAAGGTGTTATTAAAGTTTTTATGTAGAAAATCCAGTTCAGCTTCTCATTAGACCTCATCACAGAAGAGAAACATTGATTCTTTTACACTATTTTCTTTGAAAAGTAACTTAACGGAGACATGGATGGCCCGTCCGTTTACAATATATATATATTTCTTCATCCTCCCCACGGATCCAAACAGATTACATTGCCACAGTAATATTTAACAACAATTTATCATAACCTTGTCTAATTATCATTTTCAACTTTTTTAGGCTCAGAAATTAAATCTACAAATGTATAGGGTAACTTCAGAGTCCACTGCAACCTTAAATTCAATAACTATTAAATTAGAAATTAAATTACTACTCCTATACTTTCAAAATCTAACTTACGTTAGATCAAACTGTGTAAGTCCCACAAGATAGGAACTGTAAGTTTCATAGGAGGGGGCTACAGCTCAGTGATAATACTATTTTTAATTAAGGGAACTTAAATTTAAAGACACCAAACAAATTAGTGAAATGTTATAAAAGAAAATAAGAGAATAGGAGCTTACCGTAATTATATTTACATCCGGTTAAATCCTAAGGTGATGTTTGATGAGTATAATTGCCATATTAGAAAATGGAACATTCTTCACCGTGCACGGGCTTGTTAAATTAAGGACTAAATTAAAGACAACCTTCATCCTTGAATGTTGGAACAGGAAGTCTGAATTAAAGACAACCTTCCTCCATGAATGTTAGAAGAAGAAGCCCCGTATAATTCTGCATGGCTATCAACGTTCTTCTTATATGACGTCATCAAACCTCGGGATAATAAAAATTGTGTCAAGAGTGGTATGCCTTCCTTTATCCTCCCCCCCGCTCCCTCATCTCCCTTTTCTCCGTAACAAATCACTAACTATGGTGGTGTCCAAATTTTTGATAACCTCTGGGGGGCAAAAAGAAAAGAAAAATTGATGATTTTTCTTTTCGCACCTCCATCAGTGAGAAGGCCAGGAAGAGGACAAGAAGTACCACTCAAGACAATTAATTTTAGAATTATAGAAATAATATTTATATCACCTTGTAAGTGAATAAATTAAAATTAAAGACCCAAATTGTGGTCCTATAATCAATTCATTGTTTATGACTAAATTGTGTCACAAAATTCATTTAGACCTAAATTGTGGTCTTATATGAATTTTTAAGAATTAAAGAATTAAAGAATCAAAGACCCAAATTGTGGTCCCACAATTCAATTCTGGACTATGACTAAATTATGTCAAAATTCATTTAGACCTAAATTGTGGTCTCATATGAATTTTCAAGAACCATCTTGCAAGACCCAAATTGTGGTCTCACAATTCATTCATGGCTCATGACTAAATTGCTTCACAAAATTCATTTAGACCTAAATTGTGGTCTTATATGAATTTTTAAGAATTAAAGTATTAAAGAATCAAAGACCCAAATTGTGGTCTTATAATTCAATTCTGGACTATGACTAAATTATGTCAAAATTCATTTAGACCTAAATTGTGGTCTTATATGAACTTTCCAGAATTAAAGAATCAAATCAGTCACGAACCATAATTAATGTCACATTGTATTTGACTAAAAAACCTCTAAAGACCTAAATTGTGGTCTTTTAAGACTTTTTATGAATTTTTCAGGAATTATTTTTGAAGACCTAAATTGTGGTCTTTTTAATTTTTTAAGAATTCTCTTTGAAGACCTAAATTGTGGTCCTTTAAATTTTCAAGAATTCTAAATTTTGTAAAAGAATTTATTACCTTATTAGTGAATGAGCAGTCAAGAATTGAAGATCCAAATTGTGATCTAAAATTATTTAACATATTTATGACTACGGACAGGCCCCCACATTTATCAACTTTTTTAGGCTCAGAAATTATCTCTACAAATATATAGGGCAACTTCAGAGTCCACTGCAACCTTAAATTCAATAACTAATAAACTAGAAATTAAATTGTGACTCCTATACTTTCAAAACCTAACTTGGGCGTTAGATCAAACTGTGTAAGTCCCACAAGAGGAACTGTAAGTTTCATAGGAGGGGGTTACAGCTCAGTGATAATACTATTTTTAATTAAGGGAACTTAAATTTAAAGACACCAAACAAATTAGTGAAATGTTACAAAAGAAAATAAGAGAATAGGAGCTTACCGTAATTTTAATTACATCCGGTTAAATCCTAAGGTGATGTTTGATGAGTATATTGACATATTAGAAAATGGAACGTTCTTCACCGTGCACGGGCTTGATAAATTACGGACGAAAAATTAAAGACAACCTTCTTCCATGATCTTTGGAATCAGACGCCCGTATAATTCTGCATGGCTATCTACGCTCTTCTCATATGACGTCATCAAACCTCGGAATAATAAGAATTGTGTCAAGAGTGGTATGCCTTCCTTTATCCTCCCCCCCCGCTCCCTCATCTCACTTTTCTCTGTAACAAATCACTAACTCTGGTGGTATCCAAATTTTTCATAAATTATAGAATTAAAGAATTAAAGACCCAAATTGTGGTCTTATAATTCAATTCTGGTTTATGACTAAATTGTGTCACAAAATTCATTTAGACCTAAATTGTGGTCTTATATGAATTTTCCAGAACTAAAGAATTAAAGAATCAAAGACCCAAATTGTGGTCTTATATAATTAATTTATTGTTTATGACTAAATTGTGTCACAAAATTCATTTAGACCTAAATTGTGGTCTTATATGAATTTTATAGAATTAAAGAATTAAAGAATTAAAGAATCAAAGACCCAAATTGTGGTCCCACAATTCAATTCTGGACTATGACTAAATTATGTCAAAATTCATTTAGACCTAAATTGTGGTCTCATATGAATTTTCCAGAATTCAAGAATTAAAGAATCAAAGACCCAAATTGTGGTCTCACAATTCATTCATGGCTCATGACTAAATTGCTTCACAAAATTCATTTAGACCTAAATTGTGGTCTTATATGAATTTTTAAGAATTAAAGTATTAAAGAATCAAAGACCCAAATTGTGGTCTTATAATTCAATTCTGGACTATGACTAAATTATGTCAAAATTCATTTAGACCTAAATTGTGGTCTTATATGAACTTTCCAGAATTAAAGAATCAAATCAGTCACGAACCATAATTAATGTCACATTGTATTTGACTAAAAAACCTCTAAAGACCTAAATTGTGGTCTTTTAAGACTTTTTATGAATTTTTCAGGAATTATTTTTGAAGACCCAAATTGTGGTCTTTTTAATTTTTTAAGAATTCTCTTTGAAGACCTAAATTGTGGTCCTTTAAATTTTCAAGAATTCTAAATTTTGTAAAAGAATTTATTACCTTATTAGTGAATGAGCAGTCAAGAATTGAAGATCCAAATTGTGATCTAAAATTATTTAACATATTTATGACTACAATTATGTCAAAGTCAGTTTAGGGTTATAATTACTTTGTTGTTGACTAAATTAGGTCATAAATCAGTTAAGAATCACAATTAAATCAAAGACCCAAATTATGGTCTAGAATTATTTAACATGCTCATGACTACAATTATGTCATAAAGTCAATTTAGAATTATAATTACTATGTTTTAATCATTTAGAATTATGTCATAAAGTCAATTTAGAATTATAATTACTATGTTTTAATCATTTAGAATTATTTAAACCCAAAATTTAAATCTTAATTAAGCACTGAGAATTATTT
This sequence comes from Trachelipus rathkii, assembly GCA_015478945.1. Lineage (NCBI taxonomy): Eukaryota > Metazoa > Arthropoda > Malacostraca > Isopoda > Trachelipodidae > Trachelipus > Trachelipus rathkii. The sequence continues at coordinate 26,348 of JABUQX010033276.1, forward strand.
TTGATCTAATATATGAAAACCTTTACTTCATGAAACCTTTAAATTATTCAATTTAGGTGAGGCTACAGCCTCTAGTTAAATTTCAGAATTAATGTATTTTTTAATATCACCTAACAAAGCGACACCTTTTGTTGTTTGCAGTGCCAAACCTTTATTTATTTTAATTGTACCCAACAAATAAATCCACTAGATCTACGCCAAGTAAAATATTTATTTTGTCAATTAAGTTACCTTTTATTTCTTTGTCTGTCAATACATAGATAGATTTTAAGTTTTTAACAAGCTTTGAAAGACCAGGAACATAACATGAACCCTTATAAGGTTCATTTACTACAAGTGCTTGAATTGTGTGTTCTTCATTACTAATTGTTAGAATTAAATCTGCATAGTTTCCATTTATTTCACATTGAGACACTACAAAGGGAGTTACTGACACAGTACTTGTTTCAGTTTCAAACTGAATAGGGATTTCTAACTTTTTTAATAAATTTTTGTTTACAAAGGTTTGTTGGGAACAAGTGTCAATATATGCTCTTACTGGAAAAGAACCTTTATTAGTTTTTAAATCAAGAGTCATTGTTGGTAACAAAAGTGATGTATTACTCTGCATATTATTTAACAGCACATTACCACTTTGTAATTTTTTCTTATCTTCCTTTTTCTTTACATTATTAACTTTAATTTTAGAATTATTAGAAGAAGATATTAAACTTTTGAGACACATACTGATTACATGGTCTTCCATTTTAAATTTTAATTTTAAATAAGAGAATGATAAATTATTTCAATTATTTATTGAATGGGCAGAAATTATTTAAAAATTTAAAAGAATCAATAATTTAAAAGAATTACCAAATTGGTATCATTTTCACCTGTACATTTCGTACACAAATTTAATTGACTGCATCTTTGTACTCTGGCAGTTTGTGTTTTATTTAATTTCGCAAAGCTTTTAAGGATGTTCCTTAGAAAAAATTTTTTTTTTTCAAATGGATAGGATAACATCTGTTTTAAATGTCTGTAAGGAAGCTTTATTTTCTCTATTTTAATTTATAAGAAAATGATAAATTATTTCAATAACTAAACAATTGGGCAGAAATTATTTAAAAGAATTAACAAGTAATTGAAATTATCATTAAGATCTTTAAATTATAAGGCAGGGCTTAATAAGTTTACATTAAACTTTAAATTAGGGCTTAATGGGCCTATGTTAGGCCTTTAACTATTTGTAATTCAAATAGGGCAGAAATTATTTAAAAGAATTATCAAGTAATTGAAATTGTCATTAAGACCTTTAATTTGTAAGACTTAACATTAAAGACATATACACAAACACTCGTCCAAGGACAGAATTTATCAATTAAAAAATGTTTCAAATATGTTTTCCATCAAACACATAAAATGGATTATTTATAAATTACAAATATCAAAATTAATATACGCCACATAAAATGCTCGTCTAAGGACTCGAATTTTTTTAATTGCTTATATACGTTTTATTAATTTGATATTATAGGCCGCGGCTTTGATAATCCTATTGTTATTGTACAAGCAACATTGGCATGGCGCGCACTGGATTTAAATTCATATTACGTCCGTTTAATTTACATTTTATTTTATTTAATTTTGATTTAATTTTAAATTGAGCAGCTGAATTATTAACTCAGCTTTGTTGGCATACGGCCAAATTAATTTACAGTCTAGTCTGGGTACTAGCCTACGCCATTGGTATTTAAATCATAAGATGGGCAAGCCAGATGCGCGATCCAGAATGCGCAATAATTTTTCACTCTTAAATTTATTTGATTTATTATAAAAAAATATTTTTCTTTTTAAGGCAAATAATAATTATTAATAATCATATTTACTATAGCAATTATCAATCTTAATTTGAATTTATTTGTACATCAATGTTAAGTGTTAGCTTCAATAACAATTATATAATTTAATTAGCACACATGTGACATTACGTCACAGCCTACTGCGCAGGAATATTTATTCTAGAATTATGTACATTTTTTATTTATTATAATACATTATCATCACAATATAACTTAATATCCGAATTATTGATTTTACATTTAAATTAACACGCGATTCAAGTGTTATTATTCAAATTATAATTAGAATTGTATTATAATATTCTGTTGCGGCAGAATTAACAGCAACACGTGACATTAGTCCAGCATGCGAAGATATTTAATTCTAGAATAATATGTGGCGCATTTATTTAATTTTATAATTTTTAATTTATTTAAATTAATAATGAGATAAATATTATTGATCTAACTTTATTTAATTATTCGCCGCCCAATGCACTTTGGTGAAGAACTATTAATTAAGTTAATTTGTAATTTGTAATTTGAGAATTGGAAATAGTTTTCTTTTTAATTTGAAACTACTATTGAGGGTTAAATTTTACCAATTAGTTCTTCCCGGGTCTGGGCACCATTTATCAACTTTTTTAGGCTCAGAAATTATCTCTACAAATATATAGGGCAACTTCAGAGTCCACTGCAACCTTAAATTCAATAACTAATAAACTAGAAATTAAATTGTGACTCCTATACTTTCAAAACCTAACTTGGGCGTTAGATCAAACTGTGTAAGTCCCACAAGAGGAACTGTAAGTTTCATAGGAGGGGGTTACAGCTCAGTGATAATACTATTTTTAATTAAGGGAACTTAAATTTAAAGACACCAAACAAATTAGTGAAATGTTACAAAAGAAAATAAGAGAATAGGAGCTTACCGTAATTTTAATTACATCCGGTTAAATCCTAAGGTGATGTTTGATGAGTATATTGACATATTAGAAAATGGAACGTTCTTCACCGTGCACGGGCTTGATAAATTACGGACGAAAAATTAAAGACAACCTTCTTCCATGATCTTTGGAATCAGACGCCCGTATAATTCTGCATGGCTATCTACGCTCTTCTCATATGACGTCATCAAACCTCGGAATAATAAGAATTGTGTCAAGAGTGGTATGCCTTCCTTTATCCTCCCCCCGCTCCCTCATCTCACTTTTCTCTGTAACAAATCACTAACCTGATGTGGTATCCAAATTTTTCATATTATTATTATACATTTTCCGTACTAAGATTTTACCAGCATTCTAGCAATATATTCCTTTTCCCGGTAGCTGTTGAGTTTTTTAGATATTGGACTTATGGCTATTCTAAAAAAAATTTTGTAGACTAAAGACTAGCAAGGAGTTCATACACAACAACATGGAACGTACTTGGCAGCATAGTGTTAATTTATTATTTTCATATATAAATTTCAATTTTGAAAACACATTATTACTACGTGACACTGATTATTACGACTCATTCAGGAAAAAATAATTTCATTCATTAAATTCTTTATATTTACAATTGGATTTCCAACTATCTATTCGTTTATATTTGATACTTTTTAAACTTACGGAAAAAGATTAATATAAAAATATAATTAAATTGAATTTAAAATTAGAAAAAAAAGGTCGTGAATGCAGTTCTTGCTGGGCATAACAGATACGCATACCAAACTTACATCTATCTTTTTTTAATTGTTGGCTGGCTGCAAATCATAAGTACCCTATCATATACTATACTATTATATATATTATATATATATATATCTATATATATACTATATATATATAT
>JABUQX010033277.1:0-20000 GCA_015478945.1 Trachelipus rathkii
CATTACGCCATCATATATATATATACATACCACACATATATATATATATATATACCTGCCTGTTTATATATACACCTACCTGCTTAACCTTATATCTTTATATACCATATATGCTATATATATATATATATGGTTTTTATATACTGTATAATATCTGAGTACTCTAATTTATTTATTTCTTAAATGACTTGGAAACAACATTGATGAACTTACTTATTATATAGATGAAATATACTTATCATTAATTAGGTAATAGTTAAGATTAATTATTAATTTAGAAGAAAAGTGGTCTAAAAATAAAAATAGCTAATGATTTTTAATAATAATAATAAAAAAAAGGTAAAAAAATCGTTTATTTAATATTTGATCTTTTTTGTACCAATCCTGCTCTAGAATCTAGACCTGGGGATAAATAAAATTTGTACAGGAGTATTATTATTATTATTATTATTATTATTATTATTATTATTATTATTATTTATTATTATTATTATTATTATTGTGTATTATTATTATTATTGTGTGTGTGTGTGTTAGTATTAAAGAAACTCTAAAGTAGAAACTACTACAAAACAAAATATTTACTATAAACTGTTTAAGCAAAAAAATTTAAAATTTTAAAAACAAGATTCCATAATTTTCTTACTTAAAATGAATTTATTTGAATTTTTGAGCATGATGTTTGTGGTGTGGAAAATTTTCCATGTTGTGGAGTTAAACGTCATATCTTATCCTCAAACACGTTACCCGCTTCTGAAAAAGCTTTTGAAGACCCGTAGAACTTTATCTTGCCTTTCCAAGCCCGACCTGCAGCGGGCGGGCGCACAGGCACATGTATCGTTCAGAGCGTTTGCGCACTACGTCACGTAGACGTCACCGCCCGTTGTTAAATCCTCGATTCCGGGAATTAATAAACGAGGCGGGCTGTATGGGAAGCTCTTTGTTTACAAGCAAATCTTTTACAAAACATGTGGGTCGGAATGGCTTGCCAACATTTCAGTTAACTTTTTATTAAGGGATACTAATATATCATATATTTCATCAAAAATAGCACATATAAGTATATGAGAGTCATGAATAGGCAGAATTTCATTTAGGGGGTGGCAATGTTGTTTGATATATATATATATATATATATATATATATATATATATATATATATATATATATATATATATATATATATATACTGCTCTTTCTCAACTCTTAATATATATATTTGCTATAACATATATATATATATATATATATAATACGTTTGTAATTAATAATTACTACTTCATTGTCTATCGATTGATGTATCTTTTTCAGTTTTTCCACTAATAAACCCTTAAAAACGTCGTCTGGCAAAAATATGGGTTCATTTTTTTATTTCGCCAAGATTTGGGTTTCAAATGCTTTCTTTATGCGTGATAGGCATTACATTTGATGCCATTGGGATCAAAACGCGGACTAGTACCTTTCCTCATTCCAGGCTATTATACTCTGGATTGGTTCAAATATAATATTTGGAGGAGAACAGTGTTTTCCGGATGATTTTTGGGCACACTCGAAGACTTCTGGAAACACAGCTATAATATATTTCTTTTTACTTAATAAATTTATTGATCCGCTTATCAAAATTTTGGTTGCAGAACTATGAGCTCACAGTATGGATATGACAAGATGACAGATACTTCAGAGAGACTCCCGCGACAATCAGACAGAGTTTTTAAGTACTGAAACTGGCTGACTCCAGGAAGGCACGGGAACAAGCCAGCTCAGTGAGCCAGTAAATCGGGAACAGGAAATTTTTGTGGTACGGAAGGCATAGGTTGGCGGTGTAAAGCAGCTCTTCTTATATATGTATCTATTTTATGAGATGATACGATATAGTATCCTTAATATAAAGTTAACTAAAATATTAAAATTTGGCAGCATTTCGGCATGTTTGTAAAAGATTTTTGTGAAGACAAAAGTATTATTCTTGCAGCCCGCCCGTTTGTGTTCTGAAATCAGTTGGCACGCGGGGGGCCTGACTGTGTTTACGTGACTGTGAAGTGCAAACGGGCTCTGAAGCGATACGTATGTGCCCACCCGGGCTGAGTCAGGCTTCTGGAAGCGCAGCTTATGTAGGTGTAGCTGAAGTCGAAAAAGTTCCGGTTCCGGCCGGAGCTTCGAGCAGAACTTTTTCAGGTTCGGAAGAGTTCAGGTTCGGCCGGAACAAAAATTCTGGATTAATTTACATCCCTAGACCATATATATATATATATATATATATATATATAACTTATATACAACCTTTATATATATATATATATATATATACTGCTCTATATATGTAGGTCCTGCTGCTATATATATATATATATAACTAACATATATATTATATATTAACTGTGACCACAACTTGGGGTTAGGAATAAGGAAATTATATACCTATGCTCTTAACACATATGTACGCATATATCCATACTCTTTATTTCCTGCTGCCTGTACCTTAACTAACGCCTTAACCGCCTTGCATAACCACGCCTTTACTATGCTGCTATATATATACCTTTTACCTACCCTGCCCTGCCTACTATATATATATATATATATACAATTAGCGTGTATCCAGGGGGGCAGGGGCCGTAACCCCGAAATTTTTAGACACTAAAAATTTACATGAGTATCTGTATCAGTATGGTATAAAGAGCAGTGTTTTATTAATGTCGCTGTCGGGAGCAATCTCATGAGATCCTTTGATTTAAACTAAACTTGAAGCTATCAGAGAAAATGCAATTAGTTTAGTGCGAATGTGTAGCATCTGGTGTCTGGCAGTTATTCGAAATTTATGCTGTACACCAAGAATTAAATTCAAAAATACAGACCCAACATTCCTACTTCCGACCCACGAACTTATTATCGCATCCATTTTTATACCCACTGGATGATTTAAGGCTCAGCATTAGGAGAGAGGTGCAAATAAAAGAGTATCTTCCTTTTGCAATTAGTGATACCGAACCGTACAATGTGCCTTATGAGAAGATAAAGGTGTTAACGTTTTACGATGGCTCTCGAAAGCCCAGTGCAAGATTTTTAGTAAAAAGCAAGAATGGAATTTATGGAAGTTGAAAGGGCATCACAACAGATCGTTCAAAAACTGCAATAGACGGAGTATTATTTTCTTTGTTCGCAGTCACAATTCCCAAATATTTACATCTTGTTGCATATACTGGCAATTTACCTATGTCTACTGCTTCAAGGAAGAAGCTTTTCAACATAAAGGCTTCTGGCTCCTACTTAATATGAGAAGATGTACTAAATTTGTCACTTCTTACACATCAATATTGACATAAAAACTTATCTTGGATTTTGCTCACTCTCATGCCGGCGATTAAAGTTAACAATTTAGGTAAGATGATTTAAGTAATTTATATAAATTACCATTTTTTCTTAGAAATTTATTATTTGGTCCTTCCACTTATAATATATATATATATATATATATAACTTAACTTATATATATATATATAACATATATATATATATATATATATATATATATTCATATATATATATATATATATATATATATATATATATCTTTCTATATATATATATATATATATATATATATATATATATATTTATATATATATATATATATATATATATAACTCTTTCTTATATATATATATATATTCTGTATATATATATTTATATATAATATATAATATTTATATATATATATATATATATATATATATATATATAATAATATATATATATATATATATAATATATATATATATATAACCTTAATAAATATATATATAACAACAACTACTTAATATATATATATATACTCTATATATATGAAGTAATTTTTGTCTGGCTCCCCGAAAAGGGAGTATGGATGCGCCACTATAACTCATATATATAATATATATATATGCCTCTACCCTTATATATATATATATATATGCTATATATATAACAGTATATATATATATATATATATATAATTTATTATTTTTTTTTAAGAATTCCTTTCAGAGTTTGAGGTTTGAGTTGGGTTTTTCAGAAGTCCCGAATCTTATTTACACATGAGAAAACGCGCCCGTTCTGTAGAGGGGATTTGTTCCAGGAGAAGACAAAGGATATATTAACCGACAAATGTTGATGTAAATGTGCGATTCTTAAGGAAAGTAATACTTCCACTTTCCTGCGTTTGTGTACTAGAACATTCCAATTTGTCTATCTCTATATATATTTCGGTCGAACACGTAGCTCGTCAAACAAGAGTCATTCTTGCGGTCAAAAACTTCTTTTCTGAAGCAAAATCATTGTTTTGTTCACAGAATTATAAATCTTATGCTTTTGCTTAGCAAAATCCAATCCATAAATTCAAAATCTGAAAATGCAACTGACCACTGATCCAGAGTACTTCAAATCAGTATAAAAAAAAAAAACCTCAACTATTTTCTTTACGGTCTTTACATCAGAAGAATTTACTCCATCTTCTTCAAGCTTGCTAAGTAGCCCTCGAACAGAATGTGAAAACACATGGTCTTTTCTCGACTGTTATGTTTCTTTCATATTGGATATTTCTAGCAATACTTCTACGGCTGAAATATTGTCTCCTCCAATCTCTCTAAAACAACTTTGTGAAAAGAAGCTGCCTGAGAATGAAGGAAATTCAGCAAGGGGGGTTTTCAAAAAAAATCATTTTCAAAATCTCTGGACATTTGTTCTGACTGTCAAAGTATGATTTCAGTCCAGGAAAGAGTTTCAACACTCTTTCGATGATAGCAGGCATTAAGAGCAAGCCATCTTGTTTTGTTGTATCCAAGGAGCTGTTTATACACAATCTCGACAAAATCGCAAATAGCAAAAATCCTTAAGCTCTACTCGAACGGTATAAATGTAAAAATTATTTTAATATATATTTTTTTCAACTTCAACATCAATATATATATATATATATATATATATATATATATGCCTGCTATATATATATATATATATATATATATATATATATATATACCTATGCTCTTCATATATATATATATACTACCTGCTATATATATATATATATATGCTAGTATTGTTATTTTTATTTTATAATTTTATATTATTAAAATTATTAATAAATGGGAAAAATAGCGGGATCTCTCTGGAAAAGCAGGACTTCCTCAAAGCGGGACATTTTTCGATTTGATTTTAAAAGCAGGACAGGGTCAGAAAAAAGGATATCCGCCTTACAAAGCTTTCTGAGGACTATGGTCAACTTTAATAATAACATACATATATATATATAACTTAACCTTAATATACATATATATATGCTAACTTATATATATATATATATAACTATTATACTTATATATATATACCATTTATATATATATATATACTCTTATATATATATATGGGATAGAGATTGGTGAAGAGTTCTAAAAGAAAGGAAATGAAGCATTTTTATAAAAAATAATTTCTTTAGTTTATTCTGTTTTTATGACATTAAAATACCAACTTTACAAAATTTTTTTTATTGCTCCGTGGTTTAATAAAGGTCCTATATAACTTTAATATATATATATATATATATAACACCATACATATACTATATATAATATTCCTCTTTTATTTATCTTATCTTATATACATATATATATATATACCATATATATATATATATATATATAACTTAAATAACTTAACCTTAACCATATATATATATATAACTGCTGCTATACTAACTATATATAACCTTAACCCAGCAATAATAATATATATATTATATACTGTATATAAGTGCTCTCTCTATATATATATATATATATATATATATATATATATATATATATATATAACTATATATATATATATATATATATATATATATATATATATATATATAACTAACTACCATATACTACTATATATATATATATATATCCCTCATAGTATACATTGGTAAAGTTTGGAATGTGATACGATATATTGGAAAATCGAATTAATTATGATATCAAATATACCTATAAAAATTATAAAATTTTAAATAACATTTAAATATGTGTTGGTGACTCAGCTTTTTATTAATTTTATACTTGTTCGGAAGGTGTGATTATAATATATATATATATATGTAGTAACTTAATAATATATATATAAGCAATAATATGTAAAATAATAATAATATATATAGTAATATTGTATGTGCTGCTAGCATAACCAGCCAACAGCATAGCATAACAGCCTTGCTCTTCTTGCTGCTGTTTAACAACAACCAACAATATGTATGTAATAATAATAATATAATAATATAACTTAATAATATGAATAGCACGCATATGCAACGCATAGCCAACCCAATAGCAGCCTTAACCCAGCAGCATACTAATATATATATGTATGTGCTGCTGCTATTTGCTGCTTGCTTTGTAACACCATAACAACTCTTCTTTCCTGTAACAACCTTAATATATATATGTATATATGTATATATATATATGGTTTAAAACCTATGAAATATTATCCGCGAGGCGGGTCGTACGATAAGTTGTTTCGAACGAAACGAAAACTCTGGCAACAAATTGCCACAAAAAACAAACTAATAACATATATATATATAATATATATAACATATATATATCTTACTTTCTCTTTACTGCTATCGAACCCAATAACATTCTTAAAGTGATATAGGCTTAAGAACGCTCAGTTATAATTTGATAAATTTAATTAAATTGGGTTAGGTTAGGTTAGGTTGGAGTTAGGTTAGGTTGGGATTGAGTTAGGTTAGGTTGGGATAGCTAAGTTAGGTTAGGTTAGGCTAGGTAGGTGGGATTGGAGTTGGAGTTAGATTGGGTGTGGGTGGAATTGGGATGGATTTGGGTTAGGTTAGGATAAGTTAGAAGTTAGGTTGGGTTAGGTTAGGTTAGGTTAGGATTAGGTTAGGTTGGGTTGGGTTAAGTTTAAGCTATGTTAGGTTAGGTTAGGTATTTTTAAGATAGAGTTAAGAGTTAGGTTACGGTAGGTTGGGTTATATATATATATATATATATATATATATATATATATATATATATATATATATATATATATATATATATATATATATATATATATATATGCTATATATATATATAATAAATACATAAATATGAACATATTTCATATATTTCATTCAATAACATCGTATTTTAAAATAAATCACAACGCATCTCCATGCTATCCGAATTAACACTGAATTGTCTATGAGTATACCAAAATAAGACTCCGGTGCATTAACCTTGCCAGACGTATAATTTCCAATAAACTTTCATTAATTATTTATTAATTAAATCAAATTTTTATAAATTGAAAATAAGTTTTTCTTATTCAATACATAAAAAGGTATATTTTTGTTTAAATAATTAATTCTCTTTAGAAGCTTTTTTTTCCCTCTACAACTAATCGTCTTAAAGAGATTTACATATATATATATATATATATATATATATATATATATATAACACTATATATATATATATATACATATATATATCTCTCTTTAACTCATTCTTCTATATATATATATAACAGCAATAATACATATATATATATAAAAACTATATATATATATATATATATATATATATATATATATATCATATATATACTGCTATAACTCTGTATATATATATATTAACTTATATATATATATATATTTATATATATATATATATATATATACTGCTGCCTGCTATCTATAAGAGAAATTATAGCCCCTCAAGTAAAGGAATGACGTAGAATGATGAAACTTGGTATACAACCTTCTTCAAAGAAGTGTCCTTGGCAGTAGCCGAGGTTACGGCGGTCGGCACCCTGGGGGGTGCTGGCCCTCCAATTAGAAATGACCGTAGGAGAATGATGAGCAAAGAATTTGGTATGCTCCATTCTTATAATGTTGACCTCTGGTACAGCCAAAGTAAAGTGACGCTATGCCCATATGGTGTTGGAGCTGATCCCTAATAACTTGGAAAATGATCATAGAAAGGATGAAACTGGTATACACCCTTCTTCTTATAAAAGTGACCTCATTGCCCAGCTGAAAAATCCCCAGTAGGCAATTGATGTTTTTCCTTTACAAGCGTCTATAAGCCAGACGCGCAATCCCAAGGAATACAAAAATGATTGTTCATCAAAAGATATTGACAATTTCATAGGTACGGTATTTAGTAAAAGAAAACACCAGGGATTGGGTGTTTTTGTCTCAGACGTCGTATTCAAACTTAAAAGCATTGAATCTTTCAAGAACACGAAAGGGCAACTAAATATCTGAAGAATCATTAGAAAAGAGATTTTGCACAGAAAAGCAGGTTCAAGGGAGAATCAGAGGCATCAAACCATCAACAAATTGATTCCAGTCAGAAGAAAAAGCGCGAGGCCTGCAGACAGTAGAAAGCGGCTAATTTCAATTGTTGCAATTCAATTCTGTGGTAAGCAAAATATACAAGACTCTTGCGGGTGGAATCGAACTTTGAAAGCTGCGGGAAAGGATGGCTTATTTCGGAGCCTTTTTAAGATATAGTGCTAATGCTGGAGACCATGTTCTTTCGGAAGTTTCACAGTCCAAAATGTTCTAATTCAGTCATTTGCGCATCTTTCAACGAAAAATTGTGCAAAACATAAATAAAACTTGAAATTTTTTATCTCCAGTCGTAAAGACAGCCGGATGCGAAGTTTCCAGAAGGAACAATTTTTCGTTGTGTGTGTTGGGTGATGATGACAACTCTTGCAAATCAAAAAAGAAAGGAATTTTTCGTGTTCTAGACATTCAAAATGCATGTTGACAGAGATGAAAATACCTAAGAGTAATTGGCGGCACAACAGTTTTGGATATAGACTAATCCAGCTGAGAGAGCAGGGGTATGACGATTGGGCGCAATGAGTGAAGGTGACTAAGGGTGTTGAGAGGGTCCCAATGTTTCCATGGCTGTTAAGCTACTTTGAGTTATATTTACAGCGCCTTGAATTAAAGCCTCACAGATGCTTCACAAAAGTCCACCTCAGAGAATAAATATCTGTAAGGTGCAATTGAATAATGTGTATTAAATATTTGTGTAAATAGCACCCAAGTGCTAAAGAGGACAAAAGTTCTTGAAGAAAAATAGAAGAACATTTGCATAAAAGTTGCAATAATGAGATTAATAAGTTTCCAGAAACTCACTCGATGGAGTCAACGGAATGAATCGGTTTTATTATTTAAAGAGATGATAAACCCGATAATAGCACCTTTAGAACAAATGAAAAGTGAAGTTGATCAGTCAAAAAAAGCTACCTGTAATTCTAAACAATGTTTATAGTGTATCTTTTCCTTATTTGGTAAATTTTTATAAATATTTATTAATTTATTTATTTAAAATATTATAAAAGATTATTATTATTATTATTATTATTATTATTATTATTATTATTATTATTATTATTATTATTATTATTATTATTAATATTACATTATTATTATTATTTTTATTATAAGTGAAATTTAATATAATTTGACATTTCCTTTATTCTCTTTAGTTTTCATTCTTTATTTTGAAATTATTGTTATAATTTATCAATATTTTTATTTAAATTCCACACGGACATTACCTGTGAAGCGTAGCGAGCGGAACTGGATCAAATAAAATATATAAAAATATCAAATTTAAATTTATTATTATCATGGTGTCTCTACAAACTTTACGAACATTCATCAAATTTAAACTGAAATGAATTGTCAACTCATTTTTATAAGCCTACACGTGTGAAGCGCAAAAAATATATATATCAATTTCTTTTTACTTTTTGTTAATATTAATTAAATTTCATTTGAAAATCCAGCATTTACTAATGAATTTTACCTCAAATCAAATCATCTACGACGAGGTTACGTGGCCTTGAAACCACAGAGGGGGGGTACTGGCCCCTCCAAGTAGGAAATGACCATAGAATGATGAAACTTGGTATACAACCTTCTTCTAAAGTGTCCTTGGTGCAGCCGAGGTTACGTGATCGAGCACCCCCTGGAGGGGGGGTGCTGGCCACTCCAAGTAGGAAATGACCGTAGAATGATAAAATTTGGTATACTCCATTCTTATAATGTTTCCTCGGTACAGCAAAGTAAGTGACTCTATGCCCATATGGTGTTGGGGCTAATACCTTGGAAATTATCATAGAAGGATGAAACTTGGAATAAACCCTTCTTATAAGGTAGCCTAGACGCAGACGAGGTAACGTAACTCTACGCCTATTGAGGGATGGGGCTGTGCCCAAAAACCTTAGAAATGGTCGTAGAACAATGAAACTTGGTATACACCTTTCTTATAAGGTAACCTCGTCGCAGACGAGGTTACGTGTCGCTACTCTCAAAGGGTGTAGGGGCTAAGCCCCAAAACCTTGGAAATTGACATAGAAGAATGAAACGTGGTATACACCGTTCTTATAAGGTAACTTCGTCGCAGACAAGGTTACGTGTCATTACGCCTATTGGTGTTGAAGCTGAGCCCCAAAACATTGGAAATTGGAGTAGAAGGATGGAATTTGGAGAACACTGAGAAGAGAAAGGATAAATAGGACTGGAGGAAGAGCACGGAGCAAGAGTTGACTCAAGGGTCTTATTTTCAAATATGAATTATTTTTAAAATTTTATTATTTATTTAAAAAATTATTTATTTTTTTCAAATTTTTATTTATTTTTGTTTTATTTGTTTAAAACATTTTGTTTTTACTAAAATTTTATTCTTTTTATGCTTATAACTTAAAAAATTTGCGTTTCACACACCCCAAATCAGTAAATCAGTAAATAAAAATCCCACCACACCCTTGTGCATTATGTATCCGCTTACACCCCCCTTCGGGGTACCCCGAGATGGGTCTTCATGCCTTTCTCTGGGAGTGATCTCCAAGTGGTGTGACTCGCTGAAAATTGTTCGATTATGTATAGTAAAAATGAAATTGTTATGTTGATGAGTGAGCGCATTCGTGAAATCTTTTGTATAAACATGATAGTAAAACGAATTTTTTTAGCATTCTGTGATATTTAACCTGAGCATTATTAGGTATATATATATATATATATATATATATATATATATATATATATATATATTATACCATATATATATATATATATATACATATATATATATATATACTAACCCTTCTTTACTGCTCTTCACTCTTTCTCTCTTATACACCATATATATATATATATAATATATATAAAAAAATAATATATATATTTGCCCATAATTCTGTTATAAACACAAACTTAATAAAATAAAACTTTAATATATTATTAAAACATGGAAAAATCTTTATTTACAGAAGTATTGCTCACTATATTTCGCCAGCATTACGCGTGGCCTCTTCAGGTGAGCTTTTTTTAAATTAAAAAGTCTTCTACGTTGATGAGAGAGGAACTGGAGCTGCTATTATGAAATCCGGGTGGTTGTCAGTTTTTTATTTTTTGCAGGATTTTTTTGTAGAATTTTGTGTTTGTCATGATTAAATTTTGTGCTTCATCTATATTTATTTCACCTGTTATTTTATTGTAATTAGAGCTGTTTTTTATGCAATATAATCATAAAATAATATAGAAATTATCTGATGCGTACATGATGGGTTGCATATTTTCTATATTTATTTTATGATTGAGTTCTCTTCTATGGTTGGTCAAGGCTGAATTTTGGTTGTCGTTTATCAGGTCATGTTTATGTTGTTGATAGCGCCTTTTGAAATATATGGTTTCCATAAGAGGCGTTGTATTTTATAGATGCAATGTGTGTTGGTGACATTTTTAAATTTATTGGGTTTTAATACTTTTTCAATGGTAATGTGTTTGATGGGGTGGTGATGATGTTTTTTGGTATTATTTGCTTTAAGTTATTCGAAAGTGGGTAGGGGACAGGTAGGTATGATGTTGTCTTGAACTCTAAGATTGCGTGCGTGATAATATTTTTCTTTTGTTTTTTTAGGGCCTTTGAAATAATGTGATTCGGGTATTGTAACTTTTGGAAAGTTGAAAATAAGAAATTGTATTCTTTTTGTAAAGTTGAGGGGGAACATATGCGGAGTGCTTTTAGGAAAAGGGATGAGAGGGTGCCTATTTTTGTACTGATGGTATGGAATGAATACCAATGGATGTAATTGTTTTGGGATGTTGGTTTTCTGTATATTGAAAAACTCAAAACTGTGGGGTTGCTCCAATCTATTAAAGTATCTAGGAAGGGAAGAGATTTGCCATTTGGTACTTCTATTGTGAATTGTAGATTGTTATTGAAAGAATTGATGAACGTGAGTATGTTTTGTGGATTGATGTGATTGGGGACTGCACAGAACACATCGTCCACATATCTGTACCAGTGAAGATTTTCGAACAGAGGATGGGGGAAGAAGTGATATTTTTCTACTAACTCCATGAACAAATTACTGATAATGGGGGAGAGGGGTGAGCCCATACTTAGACCATGTTTTTGTTTAAAATATTTCGTGTTGTAGTGGAAGAAATTGTGTTCTAAAGTAAGATTGACAAGTTTTTTTAACAGATCGAAAGGATATGTGAGGGTTATGTTATTGTCATGTATATGACGCTCCAGTAAGGATAAGGCAAGAGGGACCGGCACAGAAGTAAACAGTGATACCGCATCGAAGCTAACAAATTGAAATGAATGTGGGTTGATGTTTTGCATTTTAGAAATAAAATCGGTAGTGTTGGTGATGTGTGAAGTTGAGATATTACTGATTAGCGGTTTGAATTGTTCGGAAATCCATTTTGAAAGTTTGTAAGTGATGTTGTTTGTATTTGATATTATTGGTCGCACGGGGATATTCTGTTTATGCGTTTTCGGGATTCCGTAAAATTGTGACAGTTGGGGCATGTATGCTTTCGTGGAATTGTATATGTGAGGGTATTCTTTGCAGATGTGTTTGAGAGCGCTATTAAATTCATTTTGTGAAGTTTTAAGGGGATCTTTGGTTAAAGGGTCGTATGTGTTACGGTCTGCTAGTAAATTGTTACATTTGTTATTATAGTCTGTGTAGTTTAAAATAACAATATTGTTACCCTTGTCTGAGCGAGTGATTACTATATCATTATTGTTGGTGAGGGAGATTAGGGATGTATAAAATTTGCTTGGGAACTTACGATAGCTTGCATTTTGAAGTGTTGATGACGTCATCATTCCCTTTAGAAAGCTTTTGAATTTCATAAAGCTCACCTGAAGAGGCCACGCGTAATGCTGGCGAAATATAGTGAGCAATACTTCTGTAAATAAAGATTTTTCCATGTTTTAATAATATATTAAAGTTTTATTTTATTAAGTGTGTGTTTATAACAATAAAGGGCATCCGCCATATAATATTAAGAAAATAGAGATTAAAATCTAAATTTTGCCAAATATATATAAATATATATATATATAACATAACATAACCACACACTGCTGCTGCTAACATAACTGCTCTTATATAGCCCATATACTCCCTGCTGACAACTCGTATCTCGGAAATCTCGTAAGTTGGAGCACTCGTATGTCAAGGTACCACTGTATATATATATATATATATATATATATATATATATATATAACTATAACCTTATATATATATATATATATATATATATATATATATATATATATATATATATATATATATACTTCACTGCTCATATATATATATATATATTGTTGCGCGCCGGATAACTACACACGCTAGCCTGAGCAACCGTGTTCGCGAGAGAGAGACTGAGGAGTTCTCTTATTGTGTCAAAGGGGTCAGAAGAAAGCAGCAAATTTTCATCAATTATTTACAAATAAATCAAATAAATATGAATAATAAAATATAAAAGCAAAGAAATCTTTAAAAAAGGACATAAAAAAAACGAAAAATATCTCCCTAACAGCTAGCTAAAAAATTCTAAAAATATCAATAAATCAATGCCATCCTTAATGGAAAAGTAAACTATACCATATCAATAGATCAGTTCCTCAACTATAAAAGTAGGCAATATTGTCCTCACAGGACCATTATAAGTATTGAACTCACTGTAAGCCAATGTCTGGTACAGCACCGTAAGGGAAAAGTAATTAAGAAAATATTTACTCCAAATAAATCGTAACATCAGACCTTCACCAAAAGAAACCTTCACAATAAGAAAACGAAATAGTCTGGAACAGTAAAAAGCACTACCACACTTCCCTGTAATTCCTGTGAAGTTAGGGAGTACCACTCAAGTACCCTCCTGTTCCTGTGAATATGGGGGAGCCACCACTCAAGTTCCCTCACTGTTCCTTTGTGAGGTGGGAGTGCACTCAAGTACCCTCTGTTCCTGTGAAGGTGGGGAGGACCCACTCAAATTAACCCTCCTGCTCCTGACAAGGTGCGCCTCCCCAAGTAACCTCCCTGTTCCCTATGAAGATGGGGGTACCACTCAAGGGCCCTCTCCTGTTCCTGTGAAGGTGGAGTACCACTCAAGTACCCTCCTGTTCCTGTGAAGCTTAAGCAACCGGAAATACCAAGGTTCCGGCTATAAAAATCCTTGGTACTGTCTCACAAAGACACCTCAATGGATGTATGACCCACTTGGTTGGTCACACCAGTCAAGGAACCTTATAACGTTTCGCCCTTTTAAGTTGTCAGGACGAGTATATATAAACGCATCGAACCCTCACGCATTGACCAAACGTGCCTTCAGTAGTCCCCGAACGTGTGCTGTCCCGGGATCGTCCATTAAAACAGAAATGTCCATATATATATGTACACAAAAATATTTACAAACACGCAATAACAAAACAGAATAATAATAATGGAATAATTAATAATAATAATGGAGAGAGAAAGAGTCTAGTAGATAATAATAATAATAATAATAATAATAATAATAATAATAATAATAATAATAATAATAATAATAATAATAATAATAATAATAATAATAATAATAATAATATATTACTACTAATAATAATAAATAATCAAATACTAATACTAATAATAATAATAGTTTTTTTATATTAATAAGGAAAATGAAATAATAATAATAATAATAATAATAATAATAATAATAATAATAATAATAATATTTTCTAGTTCAAGAAACGGTGAATTTTTTATTAAATTATTTTTTTTCAGCCTAGTGGAAGTCTTTCATTGAACAGAAGAAATTTTCTTTAAAATTATTCTTGAATAAAATAAAACAATTGATTTTAGTATAGTACCAAGCTTTTGTCCGTACACTTCGGACATTTTCAAGGAATGATAAGTTTTATCTAATATTTTAACGAATTTTGATAAAATAAATTTCTTGTATAACTAATAACAAAAATAAATAAATAAAATATTAAATTTAAAAAGTTATGTGAAAGTTAAACTTACATTGACTTTTTGTCATTTAAAGATGTTCAAAAATTGGACATTTCGTTGTAAAAAAAATTTTTTTTTTTTATGTTTATCATTGGTTTATTGTTTCCTTAAGAGCAAAGATTCCCATAGGCATAATTCATAAAATCCTTTTTTCTTGTTATGATGGAGAAGCTTTCTTTAATGCTGTTATCGGGATTTTTGTGGTGTTCTTCTTTAAAATGTTAAAATATTTTGCTCGGGTTATACTTATGTTGCGACATTCTCATGTTGAGGGTATTCGTTGTGTATCGGATATAAGAGGCGTTTACATCCACTTTCAGAACTTGAAATCGTACACAACGTTACTACTCCACCGAATTCCGAAGCGCCTTCAAGAGTAGAGAGCAACGTTACTACTCTTACCATCCGAAAGTGCTTCACGAGTAGAGAAGCACGAGCTCAGTTTCAATGGCTTATAGTACGATCTTAATATAAGCTTCTTTCCGTCTTTTGCTTTAATATGCTCTTTGTACTATACTTTAATTTGTTCTCTTCATCTTTCTTCTGACTGATATTTTCAGTTTTATAATATACTACGAGCTTATCGTTTTCGTTTTCTTTCATGGTATTGGTAAGTTAAATTATTAAAGTGTTCTTTATAGTTTTCTCTATAATAATACTGGGGAAGTTATGTTTAATTAGATTCTTGTTATTCTTTTAATTTCTTTATCAAAAAGGGGTCCAATCAGACGATATAATAATAATAATAATAATAATAATAAAATAATAATAATAATAATAATAATAATAATAATAATAATAATAATAATAATAATAATAATAATAATAATAATAATAATAATAATAATAATAAGCGCTCACCACAAGTATTAACGTCAAACCTACTGACAAAGGCCTATATACTAATTTCAGTTCACACTTACCCCTTACTTACAAAATCGCCCTAATTAAAACTTTACTGCATAGAGCTTACCGCATTTGCTCTGACTGGAAACGTTTTGACGCAGAGCTCTCAAGAATTAAACAGAATCTTGCTAATAATAACTTTCCCCAATATCTACTAGATAAAATCATTAAAACTTTTATAAATAAGAAAATTGTCGAAGAAAAAGCAGAAGATAAAAGGGACAGCTTGACATTCTTTTTTAGATCGCAAACGATAGATAGATTTAATTATGAAAATATCAGGTTAAAGAAAATAATTCAGTATCATATCAAGTCCAAATCTAACACTAAAGAAATAAAACTTAGATGTTACTACAAGCCATTGAAACTCTCTTCTATGTTTTCTGAAAGAGCTAGTAGGACTAAGGAGAATGTGAATCATGTAGTATACCAATTTAACTGTAATAAAGATGGCTGTAATGCCTCTTACATCGGGTATACTACTAATTCTCTCAAACTCCGCGTCTCACAACATAGATACAGGCCCATAGTAAGATCTTTGAACACTTGAAGAACGAACATGGAACTCCCAAACCCAATCTCGACATTTCTAATTTTGACATCTTACACCGAGCGGGAAATTTCTTTGAATTGAGGCTGGCTGAGTCTCTCTTAATAAAAAAGCACAAGCCAATTATCAACATCAAATACAATGAAATGGAAAATTTTTTGAACATATTTTAGGTTTGGCTAGATAGAATCTCTCTATTGATATATTTATTATTTAAGGATTTTAGATTTACGTTAGTTATAAAACTTTAATTTGTTACTTCACATTTATATTTAAATAATATTTGTTTTGTTTCATCAATTGTTAAATTAGTCTTGAACTCGTCTCCGATGATGCCTGAAGTGGCCAGGCGAAATATTAGATTAAAGTTCAGAAAGCGGTTGTTCTATTTTATTCTAGAATAGTCCTTAAAAAAATCAATCATGAAGCGGTTGATACCTTTAGGAAGTTGGAAAAGGCTTGTAAATCTCACATTAAATTAGAAGCTGATATAAAATTTCTAAAATAATAATAATAATAACTATACCATTATAACTACATCTAATAATAATAATAATAATAATAATAATAATAATAATATAATAAATAATCAAAATACAATAATATAGTAATAAATAATAATAATAATAAACATAATAATAATAAATATATAATAATAATAATAAAAATAATAATAAGAGTAATCATAATAATAAATAATAAATAATTAAAATATAATTAATAATAATAATAATAATAATAATAATAATAATAATAATAATAATAATAATAATAATAATAATAATAATAATAATAATAATAATAATAATAAAAATATAATAATATAGTTGTAACAATTAATAATAATAATAGTAATATAAGGATTTATATTGGTATTCATTAAATCAAGCAGCATTCATTATTGACTTTTAAATTCTAAAGAGAATTATGAGTGGTAAAGAATAGTATTAATGACTGCTATAGGAATCGTCACCATTCGTCGTAGAATATGACCTAACGAGGGTAGGAATGTTCTCGTTAGTATTTAGATAATAAGAAGCTTCTGATATTTCTACGAAACGACCCAATGGTGAGTGACTCCTGTACATTTTTAGGGAGATTATTCCACAATTCTATGCCCTTATATGAGATGGCCCTCCGCGATTTCGTTAGGGTGAATTTTGCTTTGTCTAAGGTAAGGGAATTTTTTTTTTTTTTTTTTTTTTTGGTACGGAGATTGTTTGTTCTCAAAGTTTGGTTGTAAAAGTATGTTAGTCAAAAGATCATTTGCAGTTCCGTTTGTGAATTTAAAGATGTGACTACTTACTGTTAGGGTGTAAATATCATTAAGTTTTAATATAGACAAATTTTTGAATAGTGGGGTTGTGTGTTCACGGTAGTTTCGGGGCCCTGATATTACACGAATTTATTTTTTTTTTTTGCATAACGATTAGAGGTTGTAGCAGGTATTCACTTGCACAACCCCATACTGAAAGACAGTAGAGTAGGTTAGAATAATCAAGACTATAGTAAAGGTTTTTAAATTAATTTTGGAAACAAAATTTTCTTATTCTTAGGAATGCATAGTAGCATAGATCTACGTTTGCTAATGAGACTAATTTAATGTGTTCTTTGAAAAGAAGCTTGTCATCAATGAATACACCAAATAACTTGGCATAACGTAGCCAACTATAATTATACTTTTGTGCTCTTACATTTTAGTGAAAGGGTTCTTTTGATTTGTTATTACTAGGTATTGTTTTTAATAGTTTAGGGAGAGTCTGTTGCCTCTACCCATGTTAAATAGATGTTTTTATTCCATTATTTACTTTGTCGTTAGTTGTGTTATATTACGGTCTATTTAAGAAATTGCATGTCGTCAGCATAATTGAGAGTGTATTGAACTGTGACAATTCTTGAAATCATTTTGTATATATATAAAAAATAGCGGCCCCAGTAATAGAGCCCTGAGGGACATCCGGTGGGAAATTGAGGCACAGTGAGGATGAATGTGTATCCTAAACGAACGTATTTTGGTCGGTAAATAAGTATGACTGAAACCATTGTAGTGAACCATTAGTGATACCAAGTCTCTCTAATTTGCTTAAGAGTAGGTTGTGTGGAACTACATCGAATGCTTTCGAGAAATCTAGAAGTAAGAGTACACATGTTTGTTTTTCATTTAGTGCTTTGTATAGTTTTTCAGTAAGGAATACCAGAGCATCCTCTGTGTTGCGGTTTTTGGTGAAACCAAACTGATTTTGTGATAGAAGCCCATTTTCATGCAAATAATTAGTAAGTTGTGCATGAACTAATTTTTCAAAGATTTTACCAGTTGTATGTAGGATTGAAATCGGACGAGAGTTTTTCGGAAGGGAGGTGTCAGAGCTCTTGGGAACAGGGGTAACTTTTGCGATTTTTAATTCAGTTGGATAGTAATGTAATTCAATTGAGTTGTTATAAAGAGCGGCTAATATAGGTGAGATTTCTTTTTTACAGTGTTTGTATATCCAGTTCGGGACACTCTGAAAGTCGGAGCTTTTATTCATGAGCCCATTTATAACACACTCAACGTCAGATGTTGATATTCTTTCGAATGCAAAGTTCTGCCCTTCGTGTGGTCTTAAATAATCGGCAAAGATCCTCTCTGTTTCTGGAACTTCGGCTGCTAAGGCTGCCCCTACGGTAGTAAAGTAGGAGTTCAATTCATTGACTATGCGTTGCTTGTTTGTAACTATTTCATCACCTATTTTTAATTCTTCAATTTTTGTTTTTTGTTTATTGTGACGGTTTAAAATGTCGTTAATAATGCCCCATTGCGATCGTGGATTGGATTGAGTCTGGTTGAATTTATCAGCAAAGAAACTAGCTTTGGATTTCCTTATTAATTTTTTTAGTGTTGAGGCGTATTCTGTGTAAACATGCATCGGTATGGTACCCATTTTAGCACTTTTATGTAGATTGTGCTTTTGTTTAATTGAGGTTAATAGTGCTTTTGTCAACCACTTATTCATTGTCCTCTTTTCTGAGATTGTTTTGTGTTTTATGGGGAAGCTTTTATCATACGTGTCATATAGAATGGAACTAAATTTTTTGTATTTTTCATCTAATGAAAGATTATCGTCGTGGACAAAAGAGAAGTCTGTATTTTTTATTTGGCGTAGAAATGTTTGTTTACGGTCTTCTGATATTAGCCTAT
>JABUQX010033278.1:0-12500 GCA_015478945.1 Trachelipus rathkii
TGGAGGAGGGCATATTGTTGTTTATAATATAGTATTTGCTGGTTTGTAGGTGTTTCCATTCTTTTAGGATGGGTTGTTTGAAAGTGTTTGATGTAGGCGCGATCTGGTTGATTCTCTTGACCTCTCACATAGAATTGACTCCTATCATGTGAGATGAGCCCTATTCGGCTTAGACTCTTTCCCTCGTTTTCAGTTGGGAAGAAATTTTAGGTGTGGTGAATGGGTGGCCAGTTCATTATCCTGAGGGATTCGCTCTCCGCCGCGGACCTACCTCTTCAGTTTATGAATGTTAAATTTCTGATATTGTGGAGAGTCCATCGGGAAAGATTCGTAGTTTAAGAGAGGCTAAGATGTTTTCTCTATATTATAGAGTTGGTCAAATAGTTAGTTCTTGTTACATCCTTTCAGAGGCATTTAAATTACTGTGGAGGCTTTGAAGTGAAGATGCTAATCCGAGGGGCGGGGGTGAGCGAGCCGCACACTGTTATTACTATGCTCACTCGATATCAACCTAACGCATCGGTGGGCTGCCCTATTAGGACGGGACCAGTCCATTATCTACACAACGCATCATTGTTGGCATTTGCTCCATGTGATTCTCTTTCTATCTCCGGATGATAATATAACTTGAGAATTTTCTCACTCGACCAGCGCCTCGCGCCCAGCTTCTCATCTCT
This sequence comes from Trachelipus rathkii, assembly GCA_015478945.1. Lineage (NCBI taxonomy): Eukaryota > Metazoa > Arthropoda > Malacostraca > Isopoda > Trachelipodidae > Trachelipus > Trachelipus rathkii. The sequence goes on from JABUQX010033278.1 coordinate 678, forward strand.
CTAATGTCAGTCACTGCCTCAATTTTCCTATATAGTGTTGTAGTTCTGTATGCCCAGTGTATGTGGAGGGTTGTTGAGCGCTGGTGATTAGTTCATCGGCATAGCTACTAATTTTTATATAAAGGAATGTTGGGTTGAAAGCTCGTGCATAAAGAGATTTAAAAGTGTAGGTGAGAGAATGGTTCCTTGGAGGTGCCATTATATAGTTTGTATGTACGAGAGGGGTGTCGTCCTTATAAAACTTTAGCTGTACGTCCTGAGAGGAAGTTTGCTTCAATTTTTTGTCTTTAGTGGGTATGTTAGTATTTAATATTTTATCTATAAAAATATGTCGGGGGACTGAATCGAAGCCTCTTGTTGATCCATCCCCTATTACGGATTTAGCAACTAGTTGCGATTATCCCGGTGGCTCAGCGATTTTTGAGTTACAGTTCACTTCAGCGAACCTTATGATCCTTAAATCATTTAAGGAGAGTTGTCTGTGGAGTTTTTGTTTCCTACTAGTTTTTTTTGTTTTGGTTTCCACCCCTATCTTAGTACGCCAAGTATAGTGTCCCCCCCACGTACTCCTGAATCCATTCAACGCCTGTTTCCAATAATTTGGTCTTGTGGAGGAGCATGTGAACTTATTATGAATCAGGGAAGGGTTGTTAGCATGGTTTACTCCCTGGAGTTTGGGGAAGGGGTTCCGTTACCGGTAGCCCAGTATATAAAAATATTACAATATCAAAAACTTTACATAAAACCTACAATATTCAAAGCTACAAAATATTATTTTTATTTATTTATTTATTTAATTATTTATTTATTTATTTTTTTTTTTTTTTTTTTTAATTATGTTAAGTACTTCTTGGGGAATGGTCTATTTGATTGGTTTTAAATTTTTTAAATCGTTTAATTATTATTTGTCTATTAGTGGGCATTGTGGTTTGCAGATTGCTTTGTGTGTTGGAAGGGAATGGGTATTTGATATACGGATTTTTTTAATTCTGTTGAAAATTTATGTTGCTTTGTCTTGTGATTCAGATTTTGGGTGTATTGCTTCCAGATCTCTCTTTGATTTGTGTTAATTAATATATTTATTCTATTGTTAATGTCTATGATTTCTTATAGTGGAGCTGATTTTGGTTGTCTATCTTGTCTGAGGTGGTTTCTTTGTTTATCATGGTATCTATTTCAGGTGAGAAATTGCGGTTAAATTGTTTGCTGTGGATTGAGGGAAGAAAAATTTTGCATTTGCAGGCTGCAATATTACTACCCCTATATATTCCTATATCATACTATATTATACTTATATATACATATATATATATACCTACCCTATCTACATATATATATTATACTATATATATATTCACCCTATATTATATATATACTTCTACTTGTTAATATTTTACCCCAGAAATCTACTATATATATATTATATATTATACATAATATATAGAGAGACGAGAGAGATGACGACGAAAGAGATAGGAACCAATACGGAACACGATTAGAAATCAAATCTTGTCGCCCCACCCACTCTTCCGACTCGGTTTTCTCCGCTATCACGTCTCCCATCCACCACAACAAAAGAGTTCACCGAAAGCCTGAGAGGAGAGGACCAAAAGTCATCAAAGAACGAGAAAGAGATTTACCGTACGATGCTTCTATGACCAGGGAGAGATAAGATTAGCAGAAAATGAGATCTTTCCAAATCTTCCTGTCAACGATAGATTCGAAAGCTTTAGAGAGAACGGGGTTAAAGCAATATGACGATAGTCAAAGAGTTAAGAACGCATATTCCTTTTAACGCGCACAGACTGAGTAGGCGCACCTCGTACATAGGATGGTACAAAGCGCATACAAAATGTTCGCTTTAAAGCTCATTGAATCTTCGGATAGTTTCAATACGTATCAAGTTCCCCCAGTATTCATTGCTTAATTGGTTAAAATTATATAATCACTTTAAACACATTCTCTACACTATCACAAACATTTTCTAATACATATCCCTTTTCTCGGAATTTTATGGAGGGAGACAATCAATCAAAAGTGGCAAGCGAAAGCTTAAAGACAATAGGTAATATGCTGATTTAAATTTTAATGTCGGGAGTGCAATGTTGATATCGCCATCAAGGTTTCTCATTCGCAGTCATCATTAATGATTTTGCAAAATTGTTACTCATATCTCTTGAATCTAACCACGGTTTATGGGTTTATAAATAATTTAATTTTCGGTCCTTGAAAACAGAAACTCCCTTCCCATTATTATTATTATTATTTATTCTTTATTATTTATTATTATTATATTATCTACCCACATCTATCTATTATTTTATCCTCCATTATCTACTTATACTTATTATTATTATCTATTATTATTATTATGCTCATTTATCTTATTTATATTATATTTATATTATTGTTTATTATTATTATACATTTATTATTATTAATTACTCTTTGTTTTTTCAGATATCAAATATGTTTCAGTATCTCCAAACAAATTACCAGGAATCTTTCAATCATTTCTTACTTATTTATTTAAGATTATTATTATTATTATTATTAATCTATACTCTATTAATTATTATTTTTACTTTTATTATTAAGTAATTAATATTTAATCATATTTACTTAACTATATTTTATATTACTGTATTAATAATTTCAAAGAAGACTTTCATGCATTTTTTATTTATTATTTGCTATTATAATTATTATTATATCCTATTAATTACGACTGGATTTATTATTTATAAATACAGTATGTGGAACCTTCTATTATATTATTATTTTTATATTACTCATTATTATCCTATTATTATTATTCATTATCTATATTATTTTTTATTATTATAATTCAAACTACAAATAAATTAAAAATAATAATATTAAAAATAATGATTTGATATGGCTATTATTCAAAATAATAAAAAACAATAAAATAATAAATAATACTAATAATTAATAATAATATCTATAATAATGATAAATAATCAATAATAATCAATAATACACCTACATAATCAATAATATAACCATTACTCAATAATAATACAAAATACCATTAAAATAATTATATCACATCAATACTTCAAGTCGCACTTATTTAATTCACATAAATAATAATAATAATAATAATAATAATAGTAAAATTTTCATTTTGAGAGTGAGAGCTTGAATTTTTTGGAGATCTGAAACATTTTTGATATCTGAAAAACAAAAGATAAAATTAATAATAATAATAATAATAATCATGTAACTTTAATAACTATACATAATAATGCTCCGCTTCAAAACACTTACATAATACATACTATTACCAATCAATAATAATAATAATAATAATAATAATAATAATAATAATAATAATAATAATAATAATAATAATAATAATAATAATAATAATAATAATAATAATAATAATAATAATAATTGATGTTTTCAGGACCTAAACATACCTTTCTATAGTCAATAAGGAAATTAAAATGTGAATGGAAAATATGATAAAAATTAACAAAATCAATTAATAATGACTCCGAATTATCACGAAATATGTCAACATCACAAATTGCACTCCGAAAACAATTAAATTTAAAATCAGCATATTAAGCCTATTGTCTTTAAGCTTCGCTTGCCACTTTTTTGATTATTGTCTCCCTCCAATAAAATTCCGAAAAAATATTATTAAAATTTTTTATATGTAAAAACTGCTTTTAAATGTGATTATATAAATGCTTTAACAATTAAGCAAATGAATACTGGGATTGATACGTATTGAAAACTACACAAAGAAACAATTTTTTATAGGATTAATTTTGACCTTTCCATCCTACTGTACAGGTGCGCCTATCCAGTCTGTGCCGAAAAGGAATATGCTTCTAAACTCTTTGACTATCGTCATATTGCTTTAACCCCGTTCTCTCTAAAGCTTTCGAATCTATCGTTGACAGGAAGATTTGGAAAGATCTCAATTCTTTTTATCTTATCTCAGATCTCGCCAGCATGGCATTCGAAAGAAGCACTCTACTGGCAATCTTCTTTCTCTTCTTTATGACTTTGCTTCTCCTCTCAGGCATTTCGGTGATCTTTTGGTTTCGGTGATAGACATATCGAAAACCATCGGAAGAGTTTGGCACAAAGATTTGATTTTTAATCTTTCTCTATTTCTATCTCTCTCTCTCTCTCTCTTCTCTCTCTTCTATATACTATATATTATAATTTAAATTAATATATATACATATTACTATATATATATAGATAATATTATATATATATCTATTTTATCATATACTATATATACTATATATATATATATATATATATATATATAGCCCCCTATATATATATATGGCATAATATATCACTACTATATATATATATTCAAAATAGAAAATTTTCTTCCTCAATCCACAGCAAACAATTTTAAACGCAAATTCTCACCTAAAATAGATACCATGAAAACAAAGAACCACCTCCAGGACAAAGATAGCACCCACCAAAATTCACCTCCACTAAAGAAAATCATGACATTAAAAATAGAATTAAATATATTAATAAACAAAATAAAAAAGATCTGGAAGCAATACACCCAAAATCCCGAATCAAAGACAAAGCAACATAAATTTTCAACAGAATTAAAAAAATCCGTATATCAAATACCCATTCCCTTCCAACACACAAAGCAATCTGCAAACCACAATGCCCACTAATAGACAAATAATAATTAAACGATTTAAAAAATTTAAAACCAATCAAATAGACCATTCCCCAAGAAGTACTTAACATAATTAAAAAAAAAAAAAAAAAAATAACAAGTAGTAGGCATAGACCAAATTTCTAATATCCACCTCAAATATTTGGGAACCAAAGCTATCGAACTCCTTACTCAAATATTTAATATGGCATGGCAAACTAACATTCTCTCTCGCTTCTGGAAACAAATCCATGTAGTTTATATATTAAAGCTAAGTAAACCATCTAACAACCCCGTATCATACATACCAATTTCACTGCTCTCCACAAGACCCAAATTATTGGAAACATTAATATTCAATTGAACACTATCTTCTATTAATGAATCTAAAACTCAACATAGTTTTGAACAAAAACATTCCACAACCACTCTCTTAAATGATTTAGCATCATATTCTGAATGACTTTAACCAAAATCCTACCCCCATATCGCACTATTCTAATCGTAATAGATATCAACAAGGCATTCGATTCAGTCCCCCGACATATTTTTATAGATAAAATATTAAATACTAACATGCCCCCTAAAGACAAAAAATTGAAGCAAACTTCCTCTCAGGACGTACAGCTAAAGTTTTATAAGGACGACACCCCTCTCGTACATACAAACTATATAATGGCACCTCCAAGGAACCATTCTCTCACCTACACTTTTAAATCTCTTTATGCACGAGCTTTCAACCCAACATTCCTTTATATAAAAATTAGTAGCTATGCCGATGAACTAATCACCAGCGCTCAACAACCCTCCACATACACTGGGCATACAGAACTACAACACTATATAGGAAAATTGAGGCAGTGACTGACATTAAATAGACTGTCAGCCTGGTCATAAAAAATCTCAATTATATTATTCATACCAGATAAAAGAGAATCACATACAAATCCAACAAATTATCTTTTAGATAATAGACTCCCTCCTAATAGGCAGCCCACCATCTTAGGATTGATATTCGATACATATATAACATTCGCTCCCCCCATCCGATTAGCATCTTCACTTCCAAAGCCTCACATAAGTTAAATGCTCTGAAAGGATTAACAAGAACTAACTTTGACCAACTCTATAATATAGAGAAAACATCTTAGCCTCTCTTAAACTACGAATCTTCCCGATGGATCCCCACAATATCAAAATTTAACATTCATAAACTGAAAGTAGTCCCAAATAAATCCCTCAGGATAATAACTGGCTGCCATTCCACCACACCTAAAAATCTTCTTCCAACTGAAACAGAAATTCTACCAATAGGGGCTCATCTCAACATGATAGGATGTCAATTCTATCGTAAGTCACAATCACCAGATCGCGCCCTACATCAAACACTTCAACAACCCCATCCGTAAAGAATGGAAACACCTACACCAGCAAATACTATATTATAAACAACAATATGCCCTCCTCCACCACTACACGCATCATTAAACAAATTCACAAACAGTTAACCCAAGAAACTATTTCCACATAACCAAAACAATACCATACTCTAGGCACGTCCGAACTGAAATCCGGCAGTGTACAAAACTTTATGACTTCCATACCAACGGGTGAAATGTTTCTCACGGCTCCACTCTGGCACCCAACCCATACCCTTGAGGAATCAATTTTTCGCATATCTTGTCACTCCTTTTCTCTACTGTAAACCATCATCATTCCCAAAAAATCAACAACACAAAACCTCATCATAATATGATAACCCTGTTTTTCAGAAGGTATCAATATAATTTCACTCACTATAACATCGAAGGTTGTGGCAGAAGGTAACCCCGAGGAACCAACACTTCTCGAAGGGTAAAAGGGGAAAATAAAAAAATACAAAGGGGGCGACAAATATCATATATTATTATATATATATATATATATATATAGATATATATATATTATATATATAATATATATAACTATATAATATACATATATATCATATATATAATTTAAATATATAATATATATATATATATGTATTATAATTAATATATATATATATATATATATACTATATAATTATATATATATATATATATATTATAGTATATAATTATATATATATTATATATATATATATATATATATATTATAATATTATAATTATATTATCCTAGTATAAAATAAAATACTCACTATATATATAATATATAAATATAATAATATAGTATATATATATATAATATATAAATATATATATATATATATATATCTATATATATATATATATATATATATATATATATATATATATTAATATATATATATAGTATTATAATATGATATATATATATATTATATTTACATACCTTCCAATTTTAATAAGACTTTTGTTTGTAAAAAATGTCAATTATTTAAAATTTCCGGCGTCTGATTAGATCGATGTTATTTCTTTTTTATTTAATATGTCTGATTTCTCTTCAAAAACTTCTTGAAGTCGTCATTACTTTATGGTAAAATTGAATGTAGAAAATGGAACGCTGATCCGTCGATTCAAAATGCAATGTTACACAACACCAAGTATTCTAACACACGGTTAATCACCATACCCACACCTATAGCCACACACAGACACAACACATATATATATATATATTATATATATATATATATATATATATATATATATATATATATAGTATATATATATATATATATATAATATAAATCAATATATATATATATATATATATATATATATATATATATATATATATATATATATATATATATATATATATATATTATATATATATATATATATATATATATATATGTCTTATATATATAATATATATATATATATATATGAGAAATATATTGATTTCTAGGGAATCTGATCCTAATGATAAAGGCTAACACTGCCAACAAAACTCCATACATGGGTGATATTAATAAGATCGTCATATTCTCAACGTTATTCTAAACCTTTCGGATGCCTTACGGATTATAGATATCTACTCAGTTCAAAAAACTTCTACAATTGGCCACCGAAGAAACCATCTTCCTTTTTAACAACACTCTTCAACAACAGAAGGATGGCATGGCGATGGGATCGCCGCTCGGCCCAGCCTTTGCAAATGCTTTTCTCACACATCATGAATCTATTTGGTTGGAACAGTGCCTGCCCCTCTTCAAACCCTTATTTTATCGCAGATACCTCGACAATTGCTTCATCATATTCAAAGATCAATCACACCTCTCCACAATTTTTGGACTATCTAACAAATTAAACACCCAAATATTAATTCAACCATGAAACCTACAGAAACCTATCAGAGCGCCTTTCTTCTTAAACCTCACGGCGTAACTATAGAGACATATAACAATCCGATGGCCGCTTCCGTACGTTCCGGCAATATGTGCTCAAACCTAAACACTACAAAACTATGAAGGGTACCAACAAAAATTAACGAGACATCTACAAAAAATTCAACTTTAATGAGAATTTATTATAGTCATAACATTAATTCACTTTTTCGTGTTTAGATTTGGACCCGGTTTCCACTCAGAAATGTCTTACTCTCCTACGGAACTTCTTTGTGGGACACTAATCTGTTCCTCAAGTGAAGCCTCATCACTCAGCAAGAGTTGGATAATCAGTATGATCCCAGATCAGATTACGTTGACGGTCCTTACATCTTTCGTCCTAAAACTCTCACCTCTTCAGCTCCTAAACTTTCAATTTATCTCAAAATCCCATTCTCTGCCCCAAAACCACAAGTCTTTACTTAAAATCTCGTTAGAAAAATTACTGATCTTCTCGCAACCCCCACACGATATAGCCTTCAATATTCACTAATTCCGTCTATCCATTAAATGACACTAAAATTTCTGTTTTATCCAACCTTAAAAACGGTGTGCAATTTTCCAAATTGCTTCGTGATCCACATAGGTCGTTTTATAAACATCAGTGTGGCAGACTAGATCACGCCTGCTACCATAGGGGAATTCTCCCCTCAACTCACGATCAGAACAATTGAAAAGCGTAAGGGTATCTCGTTTCATAACTAAGCCCTCTCCATACATCCAACGCGAAACATCAGCAATACCGATTAGGACATATGCGTTCCAGATACGATTCATGTTCCTATCTCCTAAACAATAACTTCGTCATCTAGAAAACCTTTTAAAATTCCAATATAAAGTAAGTTCGCATCAACTCAATAAGAAATCCTCATAGTTTATACACACCAGTCTCCAGTCCCCCTTAAATATCACTTCAAGTTCTGCCCAACTACACACGTTTGATGTAACAAATAACGGCACCATCTTTATCCTAGTTTAATCTGTTAAAATGCTTTCTGTATAAACGTCTTGCCTCTTCTCGCTTGTTTTTGGGAATGTTGGGGGTTAAGACGAACGCACCCACCGATCCAACCTAGTCATCCGAAAAAGGAAGTCTGACTCGATAACAACTTCTAATATCGCGCTCTCAATAAGCTCTCACCTTGTATTCTAAATCTTATAGATCTTTGGAAACCCTACTAACAAAAGCCTCAATTTCTTAGATCTCTGGAGTCTCATCAACATTCTTTCCGTCGCCAAGTACGGCCTTTCGGCGCTCGAGGTTTTACTCGTGGCGATATACTTTGCCCTAATCTAACTATTTATCCCGGAAATTTTTTTCTTCCCTCAGACTACGGAGAGAACTTTGCGTGGTAGCGCTTGACATATCCAAAGCAAATTTGACCGGCTGTGGCACGAGTCACTGGTCTCCAAGCTCCCCTCCTTTAGGGTTCCCCCTCTCTTTGCTTACTTATGTTCAGCTTTCTTTCAACTCGCTCAATATCGGCTGTTGTTGATTGGGCGACTCTTCTTTCTTCTTATTTTTCTGTCAATAGTGGTGTTCCTCAGGTTCTGTATCTTATCTCCTACGTTATTCCTACTTTTCATTAATGATTAACTTCTCAACCTGCACATCTAACTCTATATCCAATACGTATGCCCGATGACTCGACCCTTCATTCTCAAACTCATTTCAATTCTGCTCCCCTCTTTTATCTCTAGAATTGCCTCTCGTTCCTTGATACTCCTTTCGCCGATTCTATTCTCGGCTCCGAACCTGGGATAGAATTCCTCCCGGTAGGGTCGTATCACTAAACCTTGTAAAATTCAATTCTCTAAAAACCCAACTTCTACAAATCTCCCTTACTAAGACACCTTCTAACTTTACTATCACTATTCGGACGGTTGGGAACTCGTCTCCTCCTTTACAAATATAAATCATTCTTGGCCTTAACATAACAAAAAAACTGTCTTGGAAAATAAGATAAAACAGTCATCGCATGATCGGTGTCCAGTGTGACGTTAGGATTTTCATTGGCAGGATGTTGGTTGAGACGAAGAAGCTTCCTTTAAAAGAATGATTATTCTATTTATTAATTGGTACGTATCAAGATATTAGTGTTGGGGGCTGGACCTTTGAGTTACTCAGCATTATAGGAGGACGAAGATCGGGAGCTTTCATAAGTGGCAATTATGACTATGAAACGTTCTTTTTTGGGAACGTGGATGGTGTGGCGTCTGGGGCAGGAGGCTGCTAGCCTCACCGACGACTCTAAGCAAGCCTGCTCGGGCAGAAACGCCACTTCACGTGACAACGCTCACCACTCCGTCGAACAACTGGCCAAGATCATGTCTTATTATTGGTAGTGGTTATTCAACACCGAACTAACCCTTCAAATTGGGTGCCACCTGGAGTGACACGCTTTGCCACTTGTTTGTGGCACAAGCGAACACCAACAAGCAGCCACGCCAAATTTGATTCCGAACACCCATCAAATCACCGAACATCCATCAAATCAAGTTTCTTCTGCTGGGCGCCACTCTGTTCGGTCATGCCTGTGCCGCCTGTTACCGTACTCCAGCTTCTGGCAAAAGGTGCGGACCAACGCATAAGAGTACAGAGTGGTACGAAGCTTCTCAGTGACCTTAATTGTGCGACACCTAAGCTCTCCTGACAGCGACCGACATCATTTTTCAGGACGCCGGAGAGCGGAGTGTGCTCGCGGCCATTGTCGACTCGGGGAGTTCCCCTTGTGGCGTTTGCGGGCAGCCGCGCGGCTCTAGCCATTGATAAATTACGCGCCCGGGAAGAAACGCACTTCATCGCTGACCCAACAGCTCACTCCACCACCAACAACACTTCCCAACACCTTAATCATCTAACACATACAATTTGGGAAGGTGACATTTGAGCACCTTCACACCACATCTACAACAAACCTTCAAATTGGTGACTCTGGAGTGTACCATTGGTGCTAATTTAAATTGTATTCAACCATTATATATGTATTTATTATTATTATTATTATTATTAATTATTATTTTATTATTATTATTATTATTTTTGCGTAATTATTATTATTTTTCTCCTTAAATTTTTATTTCTTGTATTTTATTATTTTGTATTTTTATTATATTATTTCTTTTTATTAATATTATGTTCTTTCTCATGTGTTTATTTTTGTCTTACCATCATTATTGTTTTTGTAATATCCTTGTGTTTACAGCAATCGTTCGCCCCATTCATTTAAACAGCGGACTATTATCCTTTCTAGTATTCTTGTGATTTATAATTTTCATTGGTGATTTTATTATTTTGTGGATTTGGGTCATTATAATCTTGGAGATTAACCACTTAAGTATAAATTCCTGTTTCCTACTTGCAATCTGGGTTGAGCACGAATCCCATGATACTTACTCCACTCACTATTACCGCTCTCGTACCTTACACTAATCCAGGCATCCACGTCTGTGATCATTAGTGAATCCACGAATATTATCAATCGGATCACCTCATCCTGGTCATAGTGGCCAATTTATTGACGATCACCTCACTCGTCGACAAAACACTCCATAGAACGATAACTGCCAGAATGAGGAGCAGACTATACTTTATGAAGTTATATAGCATAATATACCGCATCTACGAAATTGAATGATTGATATATATCTATCTGACTGAATGCGATAGACTTAATCTACCACAACTCACTGCTAGGAATTTTACAGTTTCATACTCTAATGTCTTACCTGAAGTTCTTCCAAGTTGAGATACTACTGCGTTTCACTTTCCTTAAACTATC
>JABUQX010033278.1:15000-17500 GCA_015478945.1 Trachelipus rathkii
TTACGAGTTTATAAAAATTATCAGATTTCCTTAAACGCCCTCTCAATGGCCAAAAGTGTTTATTCTACACAGTTATTATCCATTTTACACGGTTATTATCCATGTTTAACATGTTTTTCTTATGCTGTATTCTCATTTCTTATTGGTTCGCTGAAGAAAAAAATGATAGGACTTGCCCAATCAATGAGTCATTAACTCTTTCGTTCGTTACTTGAATTTGCTTCTTTTGTGAAAAATATAAAGTAGGTTTAATAAACTTTGTAATTTATAAAAAATATACATATTTGTATTAAAACTAAGTTGGTATATCCTATTATTTTTAAATAATATACTATTAAGTATTAATTAAGGCTAATGTACGCTTGGAGATTCTTTGCAGCAGCAAAATTATCTGCTAGGTTAAAGCCTTTTAAATTATTAAGTCTTATAGATCTTAAATATCATTATAATACGTTAGGAGATATTATTATTATTATATTATATTCTTGCAATTTAGAAATGTTATGAAAAATTTATGAAATTTTTTCTTGTCCAACCTCCCGTTCCTTGTCTTAATAAAGCAAATATATATATAGGCCTATATGGGAAAGTTCTATATTTGAATCAGTTCATATTTTCTGAAAAAATTTTCTAAGTTCAAAAAAATTTCTAAGTCAAAAAAAGTGAAGCTAAGTTTTTTAGAAAATCTTTAGTGCAAGCTTCTGAATTATATATATATAGGGGTATGGCGAGCGGGGTATATATATAATATATATAATATATAATATATATAATGATATATAATATAATAGAATATATATATATATATATTGTTTTCTGCTGAAAAAATTGCAGTCGATAATTTCGGGGGGCTGCAGCCCCCTCAGCCCCCCCCGCCTACGCCCTGCCATACCCGTCAAGTAGAAATTTTATATGCAAGCTCCGCGTGACGTCATACACGTCAGGATTTCCGCGTTACGTATACTGTGAGGTCATGACTAATTTTATGAATATATTAGTATATATATATATTATATATATATTATATATATATAATAATATATAATATATAATATATATAATAAATATATAATATATATAATATATATATAATATATATATATGGCCTAATAGAATAATTCTCTGACCACGATATTTTTAAGATTATCCGATATATTGTAAATCCGATCGACCCTATTTGGAATAACTAGTTTTTGACATGGGCTTTATATTCCTTTGGGCATTATTGACCTTTTCAAATTTAAAATATTCTAATATAAATACTAAACATCAGTTAATTTTTAACACTGAAGGTGAGTCCACATAATTTTTGTTCCTATTTTAAAAAATTATTCAACTTGTGAAATTATTAAATTTATTTTGTTTCATAATAGTTTAAAAGGTTTGTGAAAAGTGTTAGAAAAAATTAAAATTACGTAAATGATTTTATTATTTGTTTCATAGTAGATAAAAAAGTTTGTGAAAAGTGTAAGAAAGAATTGAAATTACGAAAATATGGAAAGCTTTATTTATGTAATAGTAAACATTGGCTCCAAGTATACTGTTTTCGCAAAATATTATTACTGGATTATCAAATTTTTTAGATTACAGTAACAACTCTGTCATTGATTAACTTTAAATATGATTATACGACCTATTTGCTTTCTCATCAAAAGTTTTTCATTTTGACTTTTTTTATAACATCTATGCCCATTTTGATGTTTGGCAACATTTAACAAAACATCGAATGGAGTTTGCTAGGTTGTGGAATGGAACTTTCCTAAGCATAATATATATATATTATATATATATATTATATATAATATATAATATATATAATATATATATATATATATATATATATATATATATAATATATATATATATTTACTTTACTTCACAGTGAGTCTCAAACGAGCCCCCTAAATGAGTATTAACCCTTTTTAGTGGCTCGACCGAATTGGACGGAGGAGGACGTTCATACCCGGAGGATTCGGAGAACCCCTGCGACACCCAAAACGCAAAGAGCGGGTGTCCGGAGACCAATCCCGGGGGGGCGTATAGTCCCCCCTAGTCCACCCCTAGAGCCGAGAACCCCGACTCCTGACATCGGGGCGGACTACCCGTGTATTCGTTAGTGATATACCCCAAAAAAATAAATCCCAAAAATGTAGTACTTTTGGGACATATTCGCAAAATCTATCGTACTCTTACAAATCTCAAAAAACCATTGGGACAATTGATTTACTTAGATTATATATAATATATATAGATAGATATATATATATTATATAATATATATAAGAATAATATATAATATATATATATATATATATAATAATCGATATATCCATAATCGATTATATCCGATATACGAAATATCAAAGTCAGATCGAAATATTCAGCCTTACCTAATATATAATATATATATATATATATATATATATAATATATATATATATATATATATATATATATAGATATATACACACCCAAAGGGGCTGATCGATGGGTAACAGAA
>JABUQX010033279.1:0-17500 GCA_015478945.1 Trachelipus rathkii
ATAAGTCGAAGGTCTAAGTGCTAAGTCGAAGGTCTAAGTGCTAAGTCGAAGGTCTAAGTATAAGTCGAAGGTCTAAGAGGGAATATCTTAGATTTTTGATTCTTTTCTTGTTTGTTCGTTTGTTTGTTTATATATAGTATATATTATATATATATATTATATATATATATATTATATATATATATATAGTGATATATATATATTATATATTATATATATATATACTATATATATATATATATATATAGCTATCGTAGTTTTATCGTAGTTATTTATTTAATTTTTTTTAAAAATCATTTAGTTTAGTTACCTCTAAAAATTAATTAACATAGAAAAACTGAATTGAAGGGTGATAAATTAAAAAAAATTAAATAAATGATCGAATGAATAACGGAATATTATATATATATATGAATATATTATATATATATATATATATATATATATTATATATATATATCATCACCATATAGGGGGCTCGGCTCGAGCCCCTTAAAAGGAGTATTTACCCTTTTTAGGGGCTCGAGCGATGGGGGACGAGGGGGACGTTTCATACCCCGGAGGGATGGTCGGAGGAACCCCCGCGAACACCCGAATAGACAAAAGAGCGGGGTTCCGGAGACCATCCCGGAGGGGGGGATTAGTACCCCCCGTCGTCCACCTAGAGGCGAGACCCGACTCCTGACATCGGGGTGGTCTAACCGTGGGTATTCGTTAGTTTTAAACACCCCTAACACTCTGGCGCCCTATTTTTTTTGCGGTCAAAGTCTTTTTTTTCTGTGCCATGCATATGCAACAATGTGTATGCCTTACTGTAGGTGCTGTTTTCTCTAGTTACTATGATCGTCAGCTTTAGACATAACTCTAATTTATATATATATATATATATATATATATTATATATATAATATAATATATATAAAATATATATATATATATATATATATATATATATATATGATAATATAATATGTATATATATATTATATATATAATTATATATTATATATATAAATATTATATTATATATATAATTATATAATATATATATTTAATATATATTATATATTTAATATTATATTATAATATGAAGCTCAGACGAAAATTTTTAGAACAATATTCTTACGCTGATTCCACGAATGTTTTTAGTTTTTGTAGCTAACGTAGTTTTCGAGAAAAAAAATAAATAGCCAAAAATTAAAAAAAAAAAATTTTGCCATTTTATTAACAATCTCCTAAGCTGATTCCTGAATGTTATTAGTTTCTTTAGCTATGTAGTTTTTTCGAGAAAAAAAATAAAAATAATAATAAAAAATTCAAAAATTTTTTTTTTATTTTAAAACATTTCTTACGCTGATTCCACGATTGTTATTAGTTTTCTTGTACTATCGTAGTTTTTGAGAAAAAAAATAAAAGCCCAAAAAACCAAAAAATTTTTTTTGTCCATTTTCAGAACAATTTTCTTACGCTGATTCCACGAATGTAATTAGTTTTCTTTGTAGCTATTGAAATTTTCGATAAATAAGAAGGAAAAAAAAAAAAAAAATTCAAAAAATTAAATTTTTCAATTTTTAGAAAATTTATCTTACGGTATTTCACGAATTTTTAGTTTTCTTGGTAGCTATCCCTAGTTTTTTCGAGATACCTATCGTTAAACCCACTATGACGTCATGTGACGCCTCATCGGGAAATAATATAAGTCGAAGGTCTAAGTGCAAATTCCGAATAAAAAAATTTGAACAGAAAATTATCGGGGAAATATTTTCTTTGTGACTCCTGACATCGGGGTGGTCTACCCGTGGTATTCGTTAGTTTTAAACACCCCTAACACTTTCCTGGCCCCTAATTTTTTTGCGGTCAAATAAAAGATCTTTTTTTTCTGTCCATGTACATATGCCAACAATGTGTAATAATGCTTACTGTATGTTGCTTGTGTTCTCTAGTTACATGATGTCAGCTTAGACACTAACCTAATAAATAATAATTTTTCACTCAGACGAAAAATTGAATTTTACCACAATTTTCTTACGCTGATTCAACGAAATTTTATTAGTTTTCTTGTAGCTTATCGTAGTTTTCGAGAAAAAAAATAAAATATCTTCCAAAAATAAAAAAAATTTTTTTGCCATTTTAGGATACAATCTTCTACGCTTGATTCATAATGTTATTGTTTTTCTTGTAGCTATCGGTAGTTTTAGAGAAAAAAAAAAATATATCCCAAAAAAATTCAAAAAAATTTTTTCCATTTTTAAAACAATTTTCTTACGCTGATTCCACGATTGTTATTAGTTTTCTTGTGGCTATCGTAGTTTTTGAGAAAAAAAATAAAATAGCCCCAAAAAACCAAAAAAAATTTTTTGCCATTTTCAGAACAATTTTCTTACGGCTGATTCCACGAATGTTATTAGTTTTCTTGTAGCTTTCGTAGTTTTCGAGAAAAAAAAAATAAAATATAAAAAAAAATCAAAAATTTTTTTTTTCATTTTTAGAACAATTATCTTACGCTGATTCCACGAATGTTATTAGTTTTCTTGTAGCTATCCTAGTTTTCGAGATACCTATCGTTAAACCCACTATGACGTCATATATTGACGCCTCATCGGGGACTAATATAAGTCGAAGGTCTAAGTGCAAATTCCGAAAAAAAAATTGAACAGAAAATTATCGGGGGAAATATTTTCTTTGTGATTTTTTAGATTTTTACACTTAGACCTTCGCCTTTTCCGATTCCCGTTAGGCGACACAATATTATAGTGACCTTTCGAAGGGAACCGAAAAACGACCTAACGTGATTGGGCGACGCTTTTAATGGTATAAACCTTCGTTTAACCCGATATAGCGACGTTTCGAAGGGAATTGATTCAAGTCGAAGGCCTAAGTGCTAAAATCTTAAAAATCTCAAACAAAATAATTCACAAAAATTTGTTAAATCAACGGGAACTGATATAAGTCAAAGGTCTAAGTGCGAAAATCTAAAAAATTACAGAGAAAATAATTTCCCAAAAAACTTTAAGTCGAAATCATTTTTCGGAATTTGCACTTAGACTTTCGACTTATATTAGTTCAACAAACAAACGAACGAACGGTCAGGACGAACAAGACGAACTAAAAACATAGTCTATAATAAGTCGAAGGTATAGAGTATAAAGTCCGAATGTCCTAAGTATACAGTCGAATGTCTAAGTATTAAGTCGACGGTCTAAGTTGTTAAGTAGAAAGGTCTAATGTAAGATCGAAGTGTCTAAGTGTAGTCGAGGTCTACAGTGTTTAAGTCGAATGTCTAAGTGCTGAAGTTCGAAGCGTCTAAGGTTAATCGAAGATCTAGTGCTAAGTCGAAAGGGTCTAAGTGCTAAGTCGAAGGTCTAAGTGCTAAGTCGAAGGTCTAAAGTTCTACAACATACTTTAATTTCAACTTGCTAGGCGAAGGTGCTATGAGTGCTAAGTCGAAGTCTTAAGTGCTAGGTCGAAGGTCTAAGTGCAAAGTCGAAGGTCTAGGAGGGAATTCCTAAGATTTTCGTTTCATTTGTTATTGTTTGTTTGTTTGTTTATTATTTATAAATTGTCTTATTATTCATCGAACTGTTATTAGTTTTCTTGTGGCTATCGTAGTAGTTTTCGAGTTGTTGCACTTAGACCTTCGACTATATAGTATGTTTTGTTTCGTTGTTCGTCTGATCCGCTTTCGTGCGTGTTGTTTTTGAACTAATATATGTCGAGGTCTAATGCAAATTCCGAAAATAATTTCGACTAAAAAATTTTTTTGGGAAATTTATTTTCTCTGTGATTTTTAAGATTTTTACACTTAGACCTTTGACTTATATCAGTTCCCGTGCGACGTCACTATATTGGGTTGAAGTGATAGTTTATACCTTAAAGTGTTGCGCGATCAAGTTAGATCGTTTTTCGATTCCTTTCGAAACGTCACTATAGTATAGTGTCGCCTTACGGAAATCGCAAAAGCGGCTGAACGCCTTCAAATACCAGTTATAGTGTATCAACTCGCTTCAACTCGATATAGTGACGTTTCAACGGGAACTGGTGTTAAGTCAAAGGTCTAAGTGTGAAAATCTCTAAAATCACAAAGAAAATATTTCGATAATTTTCTGTTCAATTTTTTTTCGGAATTTGCACTTAACCTTCGACTTATATTAGTCCCGAATGGGCGTCACTATATGACGTCATAGTGGGTTTACGATAGGTATCTCGGAAACTAGGATAGCTACAAGAATTAACTAATACATTCGTGGAATCACGTAAGAAATTGTTCTAAAAAATGAAAAAAAAAAA
Organism: Trachelipus rathkii; assembly: GCA_015478945.1. Classification (NCBI taxonomy): domain Eukaryota; kingdom Metazoa; phylum Arthropoda; class Malacostraca; order Isopoda; family Trachelipodidae; genus Trachelipus; species Trachelipus rathkii. Next base: position 4,288 of record JABUQX010033279.1, read on the forward strand.
TTTGAAATTTTTTTGGGGATATTTTTATTTTTTTTCTCGAAAATCATCAAAACTACTTCAAGACTATTATTTACCTTTTTTGAATCAGCGTAAGAAATTTGTTCTAATAAAAATGGCAAAAATTTTTTTTGATTTTTTGGGGCTATTGTATTTTTTTTCTCAATAACTTCACGATAGCTACAAGAAAACAAATAACATTCGTGGAATCAGCGTAAGAAAATTGTTCTAAAATGGCAAAAAATTTTTTTTGAATTTTTTGGTTATTTATTTTTTTCTCGAAAACTACGATAGCTACAAGAAAACAAAAAACATTCGTGGAATCAGCGTAAGAAAATGTTCTACAAATGCAAAATTTTTTTTGATTTTTGGGGCTATTTTATTTTTTTCTACAAAACTACGATAGGCTACAAGAAAACTAATACAATTCGTGGAATCAGCTATGAAAAATTGTTCTAAAAGAATGGAAAAAAAAATTTTTTGATTTTTTTTGATATTTTTATTTTTTTCTCGAAAACTACGAACTAGCTACAAGAAAATCTAAATAACATTCGTAGAACAGCGTAAGAAATTTTCTAAAAATGGTCAACAAAAAAAATTTTTATTTTTTCTTGGGGGTATTTTATTTTTTTTCTCAAAACTAACGAATAGCTCCAAGAAAAACTAATAACATTCGTGGAATCAGCGTAAGAAAAATTGTTCTAAAAATGTAAAAAAATTTTTTTAATTTTTTGGGATAATTTAATTTTCTCGAAAACTACGATAGTTACAAGAAAATATAACATTCGTTGAATCAGCGTAAGAAAATTGTTCTAAAACTGGCACATAGAATTTTTTTTGATTTTTTGGTTTATTTAATTTTTTATTCTGAAAACCTACGTAAAGCCTACAAGAAAACTATAAATTCCGTGGAATCAGCGTAAGATAGTTGTTCTGAAATATGAAAATTTGTTTTTTGGATTTTGTTTTGGTTATTAATTTATTTTCCTCGAAACTACGATGGTACAAGGAATATTGTTTTACCCATTTTTAAAACAAGTTTCTTACGCTGATTCCAAATGTTATTATTTTTTTTGTAGCTATTGTAGTTTTTTTCGAGAGAAAAAAATAATAACCAAAAAATCAAAAAATTTTTTTTTCCCTTTTTAGAACAACTATCTTACGGCTGATTCACCGAATGTTTATTAGTTTTCCTTGTAGCCTATCGTAGTTTTCCGAGTTTTTTGCACTATAGACCTTCGACTTATATCTCTGACCGTTATTCGTTTCGTTTGTTTTGTTGAACTAATATAATAGTGTCGCCCTACTGGAAATCCGCAAAGCGGCTGAAACGCTTTTCAAATGCCACTTTTTAGTGTATAAACTCGCTTCAACTCGATATAGTGACTTTCAACGGAACTAATTATGCAAAGTCTAAGATGTGAAAACATTATATATATATTATATATATATGTATATATATATATTATATATTATATATATATATATATCTATATAATATATATATACAAATAATTATATATATTTTTATTTATCATTGTATATATATTTTTGTTCTAAAAATGGAAAAAAAATTTTCTGATTTTTTTGGTATATTTAATTTTTTTTCTCGAAAACTACGAAAGCGTCCAAAAATAATAATAACTTTTTGGAATCAGCGTAAGAAATTGTTTTAAAAAATGGAGTAACAAATAGTTTTCCCTGATACTATCGTAGTTTCCGAGAAAATAATAAATAACCGAAAAAAATCAAAAACAAATTTCATATTTAGAACAATTTTCTTACGCTGATTCCACGAATGTCATTAGTTTTTTCTTGTAACGATCGTAAATTTCGAGAAAAAAATTAAAAAATACCACAAAAAAATAAAAAAAATTTTTTTGCCATTTTTGAATATTTTTTCTTTCCCTTTGTCTACGAATGCTATTACTGTTCTTGTAGCTATCGTAGTTTTCGAGAAAACAACAACAATTAAAATATCCCAAAAAAAATTAAAATTTTTTTTTTACATTTTTTAGAACAATTTTTCTTACGCTGATTCCACCGAATGTTATTATTTTTCTTGTAGCTATCGTAGGTTTTGAGAAAAAAAAAAAAAATAACCCCAAAAAATCAAAAAAAATTTTTTTCCATTTTTTAGGAACAATTTTCTACGACTGATTCCCACGAAATGCTTATTTAGTTTTCTTTGTAGCTATCGTAGTTTTCGAGAAAAAAATAAAAATAGCCCAAAAAACCTGAATATCTTTTGTATTTTTCTCAGAATTTTCTTAACGCTGATTCACGAATGTTATTAGTGTATTGAGGGTTGACGGAATTTTTAAAGTTAATTTATTTAATTTTTTTTAATAAAATCATTTTTTCTATAATATCATAATTAACATAACATTTTTTTTCCAAACTCAACGGAGTAGCGCCCAGAAAAACGAACAACATTCGTGGAATCAACGTAAGAAAATTGTTCTAAAATGACTCAAAATAGTTTGTGATATTTTTTCGTTATTTATTTTTTTTCTCGAAAACTACGAAATGATATCCGAGGAAAACTAATTAACTTGCGTGAATTTTCATCGTATATAAGTGTTCCTGAAAATTGAAAAAACTTTTCTTATCTTTGAGTTTTAATTTTTTTCTCTTTAGAAAAAACTACAATAATTTACAAGCAACCCAATAACGCTAGTGAATCAGCGATTCAAATGTGTAGACAATCGCCTAAAAACTTACGGGCCTTTGGAAGTCCATGACTCGTAAACCAAAATTTGGTTTATTTTGTTACCTCCGATCGTAGCATAAAGGGGGGAAGGAACAATTTAGATATTTTCATGTTAATTTTCAAAGTGTTCTTTAAGAAGGCCCGACACCCCACGGAAAGTAACAAGGGGCGTATAAACACTCTCCAGCTGCTTTTAGTTTTACGATATCCGAAGACGCTTCGAAAAAATGATCGACAGATCGCGAAAGGTGACCGCAGTTTCGATCTATTACTTCGTTAAAACACGCTTAACCTTACCTGGCTACTCGAAGCCCTAGATTCAGTAACTTTTTTTCGGTTTCCTCGTGAAAAACTCGCTTAGGGAACGACAAATTTATTTTGTCCCATCTCCCGAGAAGTCAAAAGTAACGTTATTTCGTGCCCCGATTGGAGCGTAAGGGGAAGGAACCCAATAGATTTTTTTCACGTTAATTTTCAAAGTGTTCTTTATATTCCATTTTAATTAATTTTTTTTCAACAAATTATATTCCAAACACGTTCGTTTTGATTATTAACCAAAATATATATATATATGAATAACTCATGAATAACAAAATTAGAAACGAAGATGTGGCGGCCTTAGCTTCTTTTAATAAAAAAAGGTATAAAGAAGGAATGAAGATACAATTTTTTTTAAACAATTTTTATTATTATCATGTATAAAAAATATTGATGTTTTATGCAAACAAATATGAGTGGTAAGAGAAAAAACGCCACGATTTACCCGTTTGGGAACCGCGCTTCATAATTTGTTAACGTTTTCATTTGTCACGTTTTCGACTCGAGCGGTAGTTGTATGTTCGTTTCTTACGAGATCTCGCGAATGCTGGAGTTCTCTTTCCGAGTATTTCTTTTTGGCAACGACGTTGATAACATTATCCGTAATATTGAAAGTTTTCTTGAAGAAGCCCCTGCAAATTCGATTCTTCCCTTTATTGACAAACAAGTAAAACGCTTTATTAAAATTTCTGCGACTGCATGGCACCGGGTATCGATATTTCGGCTTGAATATTTTGATAAGCTGTCCCAAAAATCTTTCCTTGCTTTCCGCGTTCGCGAGTTTCAAATAGTTTTCGAAATTTTCGCGTCTACTTATTCGATCTACTTTGCCCTCGCACGAGAGACCGCAGTTTACGTTGCAAAATGGACTGCGCTGATTTTCGTTTTTCCACCGTTTTCTTTGGTTCGCGCGAACTACGGCTCTGATATCTTTATCCTCTATGTTGAGAGTTTTTTTGAAGAAAGTCTTGCAAACTCGAATCCACCTGTCATCTAGCAGGAAATATCCATTATTCCTTCGTCTTAAACTGCCCAGTTTTTCATTTTTAGGATAACATCTTTTGATGCGTTTCTCGAGGAAACTTTGTCGTAGGGTTTCCTGGCTTTTAATTTCCAAAAATTCGAAAAGATTTTTTTGCATCACATCCTCCTTTACAATATTGGCGCATTTGAAGCGGCAATTTTTATCGCAGGACCGCTTTTCCATGTCTCGATTGATAAAAATCCGAGCGCAAGATTCGGTCGCCGCGTAAACCAAATGATCGAAAGGAGCGAGGGTTACAGAAGCTCCTATTATTAGTAGTAAGTCGTAATTTCGAAACTCTTTGATGCGTTTACTAATGGTAACGGCTCGTTATATAATAAGTTATCCGGTTTCACCAATTCGTATTTGGCCGTATGTTCTGTTCGCCTAAGAAGCACCTCGTTGTGCGTTTGAATTGAATTAACTATGACACCCTTGCAGCGAAAACTCTCTCTTTTATAGACGAAAAGTGTTACGTCAGATTGATTTATTATGATTAGTAAGCAAAAAGTATTTCGAAAAACAAAATATTCCAATTTAATTAATTTAAAATATAATCCATTGTTCAATTTTAATTAGATTTTGCTTAGCTGACATATTATATTCAAAATACATTTTAAAAGCTTGAATTTTTTTGATTATTAAGCAAAACATATTAAAAAAAACAAATATCGCAATTTAATTAAATTTTGCTTATTTGACAAATTAAATTACAAATATATATTTCAAAACTTTATTTTTTTACTATTAAGCAAAACAATATTATTTAGCAAAAATATTTAAATTTAATTAAATTTTGCATAGTTGACAATTGATATTAAAAATATATTTTAAAAGCTTTATTTATTTTTGATTATTAAGCACAATATAATTTAAATAAAACAAATACAAATATTCAAATTTAATTTTATTTTGCTGAATCAACGAATTAAATCTGTTGCATCATGTTTCGAAAGATATAGACTGCAAAATAATTTTTTCGTTCCTTAAGCGAGTTTTTTATATAAAGAAACAAAAAAAAAATCAATTACGCGACGCCTCGAGATAGGCGACCGCAGTTTTCTGTTACTTCGTTACGACACGCTTCACTCTAAGGGGCTTTGCGAAATCCTAGACTCCATAATAATTTTTTTTGTTTGATTAGAAAATAACTCGCTTAAGGAACAAAAATTTTATTTTGCTCAATCTCCCGAGAAGTACAAAGTAACGTTTTTTCGTGCCAGCCTGTAATTCACAAAATTTTTTAAGTCCAAATTATTTTCCGGAATTTGCACTTAGACCTTCGACTTATATCAGTTCCCGATCAGGCGTCACTATATGACGTCATAATCGGATTGAAGATAGTTTTAGCTTAGGTAACTGGTATTTTGAAACGTTTCAGCCGCTTTTTGCGATTCGCGTAAGGCGACACATACTATAGTGACGTTCGAGGGAACGAAAAACGATCTAACTTGATCGCGCAACACCTTTTAAGGTATAAACTATCACTTCAACCCCATATAGTGACGTCTCAACGGGAACTGATATTAGTCAAAGGTCTAAGTGTGAAAATCTAAAAAATCACAGAGAAAATAATTTCCCAAAAAATTTTAAGTCGAAATCATTTTTCGGAATTTGCACTTAGACCTTCGACTTATATTAGTGCAACAAACAAACGAACGAACGGTCAGACGAACAAACGAACTCAAAATATACTATATAAGTCGAAGGTCTAAGTGCAAAAACTCGAAAACTACGATAGCTACAAGAAAACTAATAACATTCGTGGAATCAGCGTAAGATATTTGTTCTAAAAATGGAAAAAAAAATTTTTTGATTTTTTTGGTTATTTATTTTTTTTTCTCGAAAACTACGATAGTTACAAAAAAATTAATAAACTTTTTGGAATCAGGGTAAGAAATTTGTTTTAAAAATGGAAAAACAATAGTTTCCTTGTACCTATCGTAGTTTTCGAGAAAATAAAATAAATAACCAAAAAAATCCAAAAACAAATTTTCATATTTTCAGAACAACTATCTTACGCTGATTCCACGAGTGTAATTAGTTTTCTTGTAGCTATCGTAGTTTTCGAGAAAAAAAATAAAATATCCAAAAAAAATCAAAAATTTTTTTTTCCATTTTTAGAACAATTTTCTTACGCTGATTCCACGAATGTTATTAGTTTTCTTGTAAGTTATCGTTCAGTTTTTGGGAAAAAATAAATAGCCAGCAAAAAACAAAAAATTTTTTTGGCCATTTTCAGAACAATTTTCTTACGCTGATTCCACGAATGTTATTAGTTTTCTTGTAGCTATCGTAGTTTTCGAGAAAAAAAATAAAATAGCCCCAAAAAATCAAAAAAATTTTTTTGCCATTTTTAGAACAATTATCTTACGCTGATTCCACGAATGTTATTTGTTTTCTTGTAGCTATCGTAGTTTTTGAGAAAAAAAATAAAATAGCCCCAAAAAACCAAAAAAGTTTTTTTGCCATTTTCAGAACAATTTTCTTACGCTGATTCCACAAATGTTATTAGTTTTTTTTTATAGCTGTCTTATTTTTCGAAAAAAAAAAAAAAAAATAGCCCCAAAAAATCAAAAAAATTTTTTGCCATTTTTAGAACAATTATCTTACGCTGATTCCACGAATGTTATTTGTTTTCTTGTAGCTATCGTAGTTTTTGAGAAAAAAAATAAAATAGCCCCAAAAAATAAAAAAATTTTTTTGCCATATTTTTAGAACAATTTTTCTTACGCTGATTCACGAATGTTATTAGTTTTTTTGTAGCTATCGTAGTTTTCGAGAAAAAAATTAAATATCCCAAAAAAAATTCCAAAAAAAATTTTTTTTTCATTTAAAACAATTTTCTGTACGCTTGATTCACGATTGTTATTAGTTTCTCTGTAGCTATACGTAGTTTCTCGAGAAAAAAAATAAATAGCCAATAAAAATCAAAGAAAATTTGTTTACATTTTTAGAACATTTTCTTACGCTGCATTCACGCATGTTATTAGTTTTCTTGTAGCTAACGTAGTTTTTGAGAAATGTTTATGTATTTATAGTTAAATTTTTTTACTTAAACAGGTTTTCACAACTATTAGTTACCTCTAAAAATTAATTAACATAGAAAACTGAATTTAAGGAGTTGACTAAATGTAAAAAAAAATTACCATAAATGCGCGAATTTAACTAACGCGTAAAGCTAAAGTGTTAAATTACTATATATATAATAAATATATATATATAATAAATATATATTATATATTATATATATATATATATATAAATATATATAAATATATATAGATAAATATATATATATATAATATATATACTATATATATATAGTATCATGGCCATATAGGGGGCTCGGCCTCGAAGCCCCCTAAAAGGAGGTTTTACCCTTTTTTAGGGGCTCGACGCCGCATGGGCGGAGCGAAAGGGGGGGATGTTTCATACCCCGGAGGGGATAGTCGGAGGATCCCCCGCGACACCCAAAGACCAAAGAGCCGGGGGTTCCGGAGACCATCCGGAGGGGGGGATTAGTCCCCCGTAGTCACCTAGAGGCGAGAGACCCGACTCCCTGACATAGGGGTGGTTTCCCGTTGGGTAATTCGTTAGTTTTTAAACACCCTAACACTCGGGCGCTCTATTTTTTGCGGTAAAAATTTTTTTTTTTCTGTGCATGCATTATGCACAAATGTGTATGACACTCAACTGTAATACAAGAAAATAGGTATTTTTGCCCCCACCTTTTTGGTTTTTTTGGTTTCTCTAGTTCAGATGTCAACTTTTAAGACACTAACCTATATATATATAATATATTAATATATATATAATATATATATAATATATATATATATATATTATATATATATAACGTATATATAGTATATTATAATATCGAATTAATCGATATATCAAATACTCGATATATTCGATTAGTTCGATATACTGAATATCGTAAGCTAAGACGAAAACTAAATTTTAACCCAATTTTTCTTACGCTGAATTCCACGAATGTTATTAGTTTTTTTTTAGCTATCGTAGTTTTTGAGAAAAAAATAAAATAGCCAAAAATCAAAAACTTTTTTTGCCTTTTTAGAACAATTTTCTTTCGCTGATTCCACGAATGTTTATTAGTTTTCTTGTAGCTATCGTAGTTTTTCGAGAAAAAAAAATAAAATATAAAAAAAAATTTCAAATTTTTTTTTTCATTTTTAGAACAATTATCTTACGCTGATTCCACGAATGTTTCGAAGGAACTGATAAAAGTCGAATGTCTAAGTATAAGTCGAAGGTCTAAGTGTAAAATCTAAATCATCACAGAGAAAATAATTTCCCAAAAATTTTTAAGTCCAAATTATTTTTCGGAATTTGCGCTTAGACCTTCGACTTATATCAGTTCCCGATCAGGCGTCACTATATTACGTCATAATCGGATTGAAGATAGTTTTAGCTTAGGTAACTGGTATTTGAAAGCGTTCGCCGGACTTCTTCGATTCCGTAAGGGACACTATATTATCGTGACGTTCGAAGGGACGAAAACACGACTAAACGTGCATCGGGTGACGATTTTTAGGTATAAACCATCGTTGAACCCGATATAGTGAGTTTCGAACGGGACTGATATAAGTCGAAGGTCTAAGTATAAGTCGGAAGGTTTAAGTGCTAAGTCGAAGGTTTAATAAGTCGAAGGTCTAAATATAAGTCGAAGGTCTAAGTATAAGTCGAGGGTCTAATATAAGTCGAAGGTCTAAGTATAAGTCGAAGGTCTAAGTATAAGTCGAAGGTCTAAGTATAAGTCGAAGGTCTAAGTGCTAAGTCGAAGGTCTAAGTGCTAAGTCAAAGGTCTAAGTGCTAAGTCGAAGGTCTAAGTGATAAGCGAAGTCCTAAGTATGAGTCGAAGGTTCTAAGTATAAGTGAAGGACTTAAGTGTAAAATCTAAATTTCTCAAGAAAAATAATACACAATAATATTTGAAGTCCAAATTATTTTTCGGAATTTGCACTTAGACCTTCGACATATATCAGTTCCCGATCAGGCGTCACTATATGACGTCATAATCGGATTGAAGATAGTTTTAGCTTAGGTAACTGGTATTTGAAAGCGTTCGGCCGCTTTTGCGATTCCCGTAAGGCGACACTATACTATAGTGGCGTTTCGAAGGGAACCGAAAAACGATCTAACTTGATCGCGCAACACCTTTTAAGGTATAAACTATCACTTCAACCCCATGTAGTGACGCTCAACGGGTATGATATAAGTCAAGGCTAAGTGTGATAATTAAAATCCACAGAGAAAATAATTCCCAAAAAATTTTAAGTCGAAATTATTTTTCGGAATTTGCACTTAGACTTTCGACTTATATTAGTTCAACAAACAAACGAACGAACAGTCAGAGATATAAGTCGAAGGTCTAAGTGCAAAAAACTCGAAAACTACGATAGCTACAAGAAAACTAATAACATTCGTGGAATCAGCGTAGGATATTTGTTCTAAAAATGGAAAAAAATTTTTTGATTTTTTTTTGGTTATTATTTTTTTTTCTCGAAAACTACGATATCTACAAAAAAAATAAACTTTTTGGAATCAGGGTAAGAAATTTGTTTTAAAAATGGAAAAAATAGTTTCCTTGTACCTATCGTAGTTTTTCGAGCAAAATAAATAACAAAAAATACCAAAAACGAAATTATATTTCAGAACAACTATCTACGCGTTCCACGAGTGTTATAAAATTTCTTGTAGCTATCGTAGTTTTCGAGAAAAAAAATAAAATAGCCCCAAAAAATCAAAAAATTTTTTTTGCAATTTTTAGAACAATTTTCTAACGCTGATTCCACGAATGTTATTAGTTTTCTTGTAGCTATCGTAGTTTTCGAGAAAAAAAATAAAAGATCGCTGCTTCTGGAAGTGAACTGCCGCCAACTGGATTGCCCGGCAACCGTTCCTTCCATATCGGTGGGAAAAAAAATGTTTTTAAGGGAATATATTTAAACAGATAGATATATAGAAAGAACGTTTAATAAGCACATTTTAAAAAATTTCTTTCTCGCAAAATTAAAAATATTTCGTTTCATTTTTTGATGATTAAACGGGGTTTTCAAAAAAATAATATTTTTTCTAAACGTCTGCAAGTGCCACGTCATATGGCACTCTGGAATTTGCTGACATAAGCGTTTAAAAAGTATATAAGAGGGAGGGAGACATCGGTGCCATCAGTTACCGACAGTGCCAAGTCGAGTGCGGATACCTCCTCGAGTCTCGACCGTGATTGTTTGTGTTTTTCCTTCGCGCCTTAAGAGACAATTTTTTATTTGGAAACCACCACTGCTGAGCCCTTGTTCTTGTCGTTGTTAAAATACCAAATAGTGGATTCGCTTTTCTTAGGAAAGACTAAACTGGTTGGAGGAGTATTCCTTTAGGCAGATTTATAATTCTTATCAGGTGAGATTGTTTTAATTTATTCATTTATTATAAGAATTTCAAAAATAAATTATATGTATGTCATTTGACCAAAACAAAATTTGCCCTTAAAAATAAATATTTGAAAAAAAGTATTTTTATTATTAACATCGATCGAATTTCTGTAATAATTTGGAAGGAACTAAAATGGTCAAAAAACTATTAAAGAATCTAGTTTGCGAATATATTTTTAGCTCAAAAACGCTTAATGAATATTTTTTTCCCTTTTTGCATAGATTCATTTGGAAGTACTCGTCTTCAAACCCTCGACGAATTTCTCCGAAATCAAGCCACCACGTTTTCATTTTTTGAAACAGGTAATGGATTTTTACTCGATATTTATTAATATATTTTTCTATTTTTTTGAAATATAAAATCCATTTTCTTTTTTACAATATGCTGACGAGTATTAAATAATATACGTCTGTGGGCGTGCGTAAATAATACCTGCCGGTATTATACGTAGTTATGTAGGAGGTGTAATGATAAAATTTATTTTCGAATAGTTTATTATTTACTTAAGACAAAAAATTTTTTTTTTTTTTAATTTTTTGCTTTTTATAAAGTCTTTAATAATGCTTTCAAATTCCGAATTTAAGAGTACGGGCGAGACTGAATAAATTGACGAATAGTTTTAAAAGGCGATTATGATGAAAGCCTTTTTTATTCGCAATACGTTGATAATTCCTAGACTAATAATTTCCTTCATTCCTTTTTCTTTTTAGACCCGTTTTGATTCTGGTGATCATGGCATCTACAACGAATCAAGAAATTATCAAATTACCCTCAACGGAAAGAAAATTTCAAAACCTCGAATCTGGAAGTGATCATGACGGAACCAATCATACCAGGTTTACCGATAAACTTTTTAGCAAACTCGTCTCATACGGGGAGAAACATACGAGGAACCACCGCCGCTACCACCACCACAACCGTTTAAGAACATCGAGGAAGGCCGGGAGTAAATCAGTTTTTTACCGAGACTGCAATCAAAGAAGCTCGCCTCCTCCCAGCTGTGCAGAGTTGCCCACGGATCCCCGTCTGAGAAAGCCGTATTGCGTACCGATACCACCTCCTTCCATCCCGGACGTCGTCGAGAAGGCATCGAAGTCTACGTCACCCCCACCTTCCTATATCGACGCTGTTGTGAAAATTAAAGACAAGGTGAGCGACCCCAAAGACTCGTCGAATGAAAGCGTCTCGGGTGTGACGAACAACCGTGGCGAACCGATGTCACTGCCCTGTTTTTACTACAGACCTTCTGACAACAACAATGTGAAGTTATACAACCCCATTCGCCCGCAAATAGAAGATGAAGATATGAGATTTGCGATTCCTTTGGAATTAAGAGTGACTATGTTAGAGAATATTGTGGAAGACCTCTTAGACATCGTTGGCGTGAATAGGCTAGATTCTAAGAGCAAAAATAAATTTCGAGAGGCTCCCACGAGAAATATCAACAACGCGCTTCCCGCCCCAGCCACCACTATTACCGCCACGGCGACCGTTACTGGCAATGGCACCGCTACTGCTTATGCGAATCCATACCCTCGACTTATTCTCTTTGACATCGACGATCCTAATACTACTCCTTCTACGGTCGGAGGAACTGGCCCGCCCCCGGATGATAGTTTACAGTCGGCCGCGAAAGCAAAACTCGCAAAGGAAACAAGTAGCGAATCAACACCCGGAAAAAGGAAGGACGTGGAATCATCGACCAATAATCAAAAAATTGAAGAAAACAAACTTGATTCAAGCGAAGATAAAAAGAGCGTAGGTTCTCCATCATCGAATCGCTCACCGTCGTGTACACCTCGACTATCTTCGAAGAACGAGTCAAGCTTCTCCTCTCTGTCCGAGACACCTGAGAAAAATAAACCGTTAGAGGAAAAGAAATACGGTCCCGCTGGAAACGCCACCAGTGGAAATGACGAAGAGGATAAAAAGCGCTCATCGAGTAGTAATTCTTTATCGAACCAAAAAGACAGAAGTTCGGGACGCTCTTATTCACCATCGGTCGAAAGGCAACCATCGTCCGAAAGACGCTCCAACGATTACAGCGAGCCTTTCGACAACCTGCCTTCACTGTCGTCTTTCAAGATCCCGCGCTTGGTCGAAACATGTTCCGAGAGGTGCCCCAATAGTACTTTGTACAAAAATATTAACAGCAGCAGGAGCGGCAACAGCAGCAGCAGCAGCAGAGCTTCGCCTTACGCGATTCATACCTTATTCAAAAAGCCTTCTCGCGCTAAGAGTAGTGACGAAAATCGCAGCAGGAGCAGGAGCCGCACCAGCAGCAACTGGAGCGATCCTTACAGGGATAGAAGATCACCGCGCGCGATTTCTCCGGTGATCGGAAACCGACCAACGTATCATCGTGAAAATAATAATGATGGATGTTGGCGAACCGAATATATAGAAAATTCAAACGACGCTAAATGTTGGCGGAGGGAGGGTGGCGGTGGTGGAGGCAGAAGAATATCCGACGGCGACCTCGAAGAATATTGGGGTTATAGCACGTCGAAAAGTGCCGGGGCTGAATCGATTTTACACCAAGATTCCCGTCAAAGAAGTTCGCCTCATGGCGGTGCGAAGTTACACGAGGTCGCAGACCCGCATCTAAGAGAATCGCACGACACTATTTAAAAACTGTAGGAAATGTTTGTTAATTTTATTTATTGTGTATGTAAATATTTGAATAATTTACGAAGTTATAT
>JABUQX010033279.1:22500-41872 GCA_015478945.1 Trachelipus rathkii
TAAAATCGATTCAGCCCCGGCACTTTTCGACGTGCTATAACCCCAATATTCTTCGAGGTCGCCGTCGGATATTCTTCTGCCTCCACCACCGCCACCCTCCCTCCGCCAACATTTAGCGTCGTTTGAATTTATTATATATTCGGTTCGCCAACATCCATCATTATTATTTTCACGATGATACGTTGGTCGGTTTCCGATCACCGGAGAAATCGCGCGCGGTGATCTTCTATCCCTGTAAGGATCGCTCCAGTTGCTGCTGGTGCGGCTCCTGCTCCTGCTGCGATTTTCGTCACTACTCTTAGCGCGAGAAGGCTTTTTGAATAAGGTATGAATCGCGTAAGGCGAAGCTCTGCTGCTGCTGCTGCTGTTGCCGCTCCTGCTGCTGTTAATATTTTTGTACAAAGTACTATTGGGGCACCTCTCGGAACATGTTTCGACCAAGCGCGGGATCTTGAAAGACGATAGTGAAGGCAGGTTGTCGAAAGGCTCGCTGTAATCGTTGGAGCGTCTTTCGGACGATGGTTGCCTTTCGACCGATGGTGAATAAGAGCGTCCCGAACTTCTGTCTTTTTGGTTCGATAAAGAATTACTACTCGATGAGCGCTTTTTATCCTCTTCGTCATTTCCACTGGTGGCGTTTCCAGCGGGACCGTATTTCTTTTCCTTTAACGGTTTATTTTTCTCAGGTGTCTCGGACAGAGAGGAGAAGCTTGACTCGTTCTTCGAAGAGAGTTGAGGTGTACACGACGGTGAGCGATTCGATGATGGAGAACCTACGCTCTTTTTATCTTCGCTTGAATCAAGTTTGTTTTCTTCAATTTTTTGATTATTGGTCGATGATTCCACGTCCTTCCTTTTTCCGGGTGTTGATTCGCTACTTGTTTCCTTTGCGAGTTTTGCTTTCGCGGCCGACTGTAAACTATCTTCCGGGGGCGGGCCAGTTCCTCCGACCGTAGAAGGGGTAGTATTAGGATCGTCGATGTCAAAGAGAATAATTCGAGGGTATGGATTCGCATAAGCAGTAGCGGTGCCATTGCCAGTAACAGTCGCCGTGGCGGTAATAGTGGTGGCTGGGGCGGGAAGCGCGTTGTTGATATTTCGATCCATCGTGGGAGCCTCTCGAAATTTATTTTTGCTCTTAGAATCTAGCCTATTCACGCCAACGATGTCTAAGAGGTCTTCCACAATATTCTCTAACATAGTCACTCTTAATTCCAAAGGAATCGCAAATCTCATATCTTCATCTTCTATTTGCGGGCGAATGGGGTTGTATAACTTCACATTGTTGTTGTCAGAAGGTCTGTAGTAAAAACATGGCAGTGACATCGGTTCGCCACGGTTGTTCGTCACACCCGAGACGCTTTCATTCGACGAGTCTTTGGGGTCGCTCACCTTGTCTTTAATTTTCACAACAGCGTCGATATAGGAAGGTGGGGGTGACGTAGACTTCGATGCCTTATCGACGACGTCCGGGATGGAGGGAGGTGGTATCGGTACGCAATACGGCTTTCTCAGACGGGGATCCGTGGGTAACTCTGCACAGCTGGGAGGAGGCGAGCTTCTTTGAATGCAGTCTCGGTAAAAAACTGATTTACTCCCGGCCTTCCTCGATGTTCTTAAACGGTTGTGGTGGTGGTAGCGGCGGTGGTTCCTCGTATGTTTCTCCCCGTATGAGACGAGTTTGCTAAAAAGTTTATCGGTAAACCTGGTATGATTGGTTCCGTCATGATCACTTCCAGATTCGAGGTTTTGAAATTTTCTTTCCGTTGAGGGTAATTTGATAATTTCTTGATTCGTCGTAAATGCCATGATCACCAGAATCAAAACGGGTCTAAAAAGAAAAAGGAATGAAGGAGATTATTAGTCTAGGAATTATCAACGTATTGCGAATAAAAAAGGCTTTCATCATAATCGCCTTTTAAAACTATTCGTCAATTTATTCAGTCTCGCCCGTACTCTTAAATTCGGAATTTGAAAGCATTATTAAAGACTTTATAAAAAGCAAAAAATTAAAAAAAAAAAAAATTTTTTGTCTTTAGTAAATAATAAACTATTCGAAAATAAATTTTATCATTACACCTCCTACATAACTACGTATAATACCGGCAGGTATTATTTACGCACGCCCACAGACGTATATTATTTAATACTCGTCAGCATATTGTAAAAAAGAAAATGGATTTTATATTTCAAAAAAATAGAAAAATATATTAATAAATATCGAGTAAAAATCCATTACCTGTTTCAAAAAATGAAAACGTGGTGGCTTGATTTCGGAGAAATTCGTCGAGGGTTTGAAGACGAGTACTTCCAAATGAATCTATGCAAAAAGGGAAAAAAATATTCATTAAGCGTTTTTGAGCTAAAAATATATTCGCAAACTAGATTCTTTAATAGTTTTTTGACCATTTTAGTTCCTTCCAAATTATTACAGAAATTCGATCGATGTTAATAATAAAAATACTTTTTTTTAAATATTTATTTTTAATGGCAGATTTTGTTTTGGTCAAATGACATCAATATATATATAATTTATTTTTGAAATACTTATAATAAATGAATAAATTAAAACAATCTCACCTGATAAGAATTATAAATATGCCTAAAGGAATACTCCTCCAACCAGTTTAGTCTTTCCTAAGAAAAGCGAATCCACTATTTGGTATTTTAACAACGACAAGAACAAGGGCTCAGCAGTGGTGGTTTCCAAATAAAAAATTGTCTCTTAAGGCGCCAAGGAAAAACACAAACAATCACGGTCGAGACTCGAGAGGGTATCCGCACTCGACTTGGCACTGTCGGTAACTGATGGCACCGATGTCTCCTCCCTCTTATATACTTTTTAAACGCTTATGTCAGCAAATTCCAGAGTGCCATATGACGTGGCACTTGCAGACGTTTAGAAAAAATATTATTTTTTGAAAAACCCGTTTAATCATCAAAAAATGAAACGAAATATTTTTAATTTTGCGAGAAAGAAATTTTTTAAAATGTGCTTATTAAACGTTCTTTCTATATATCTATCTGTTTAAATATATTCCCTTAAAAACATTTTTTTTCCCACCGATATGGAAGGAACGGTTGCCGGGCAATCCAGTTGGCGGCAGTTCACTTCCAGAAGCAGCGATCTTTTATTTTTTTTCTCGAAAACTACGATAGCTACAAGAAAACTAATAACATTCGTGGAATCAGCGTTAGAAAATTGTTCTAAAAATTGGAAAAAAAATTTTTTGATTTTTTTGGGCTATTTTATTTTTTTTCTCGAAAACTACGATAGCTACAAGAAAACTAATAACACTCGTGGAATCAGCGTAAGATAGTTGTTCTAAATATGAAAATTTGTTTTTGGATTTTTTTGGTTTTTATTTTATTTTCTCGAAAACTACGATAGGGTACAAGGAAACTATTGTTTTTCCATTTTTTAAAAAATTTTTTTACGTTAATTCAAAAAAGGTTATTATTTTTTTTGTAGCTATCGTAGTTTTCGAGAAAAAAAAAATAAATAACCAAAAAAATCAAAAAATTTTTTTTTCCATTTTTAGAACAAATATCCTACGCTGATTCCACGAATGTTATTAGTTTTCTTGTAGCTATCGTAGTTTTTTCGAGTTTTTTTGCACTTAGACCTTCGATCGACTTATATCTCTGACTGTCCTTTCCTGTATTTCTTCAAGTTACATGAGACGAAGGGCTACACCCAAATCCTTCTTAATATTTTCGATTCATACTTTCTTTGGAAATTATTTTCTCTGTGATTTTTTAGATTTTCACACTTAGACCTTTGACTTATATCAGTTACCCGTTGAGACGTCACTACATGGGGTTGAAGTGATAGTTTATACCTTAAAAGGTGTTGCGCGATCAAAGTTAGTCGTCTTTTTCGGTTCCCTTCGAAACGCCACTATAGTATAGTGTCTCCTTACGGGAATCGCAAAAGCGGCCCGAGGACGCTTTCAAATACCAGTTTACTCAAGCTAAAACTATCTTCAACTCCGATTGATCGTCAATATAGTGACGGCTGATCGGAACTGATATATGTCGAAGTGTCTAAGTGAAATTCCAAAAATAATTTGGACTTGAAAAATTTTGTGTATTATTTTCTTTGAGAAATTTTAGATTTTAGCACTTAGTCCTTCGACTTATACTTAGACCTTCGACTTATACTTAGACCTTCGACTTATCACTTAGACCTTCGACTTAGCACTTAGACTTTCTTCTAGCACTTAGACCTTCGACTTAGCACTTAGGCCTCGAATTAGCACTTAGACCTTCGACTTAGCACTTAGACTTTCGACTTATATTAGATTTTAGCACTTAGAACCTTCGACTTATACTTAACCTTCGACTTATACTTAGACCTTCGATTTAGCACTTAGACTTCGACTTAGCACTTAAACCTTCGACTTATACTTAGACATTCACTTAATATCAGTTCCCTCGAAACGTCACTATATCGGGTTCAACGATGGTTTATACCCTAAAAATCGTCACCCGATCACGTTAGGTCGTTTTTCGGTTCCCTTCGAAACGTCACTATAATATAGTGTCGCCTTACGGGAATCGAAGAAGTCGCTGAACGCTTTCAAATACCAATTACCTAAGCTAAAACTATCTTCAATCCGATTATGACGTCATATAGTGACGCTCGATCGGTACCGTTAATAAGTCGAAGGTCTAAGTGCAAATTCCGAAAAAAAATTGTAAAAAATTTTGTGTATTATTTTCTTTGAGAAGATTTAGATTTTAAGCACTTAGACCTTCGACTTATACTTTGACCTTCGAACTTATATCAGTTCCCTTCGAAACATTCGTGGAATCAGCGTAAGCTATATTGGTTCTATAAAATGGAAAAAAAAATTTGTGATTTTTTTATATTTATTATTTTTCTCGAAAACTACATAGCTCAAGAAACTAATAACCATTCGTGGATCAGCGAAAGAAAAATTGTTCTAAAAATGGCAAAAAATTTTTTTATTTTTTGTGGCTATTTTATTTTTTTTCTCAAAAAACTACGATAGCTACAAGAAAACTAATAACATTCGTGGAATCAGCGTAAGAAAATTGGGTAAAATTTAGTTTTTCGTCTTAGCTACGATATTCGATATATCGAACTATATCGATATATCGAGTATTGGATATATCGATATAATTCGATATTATATATACTATATTATATATAAATATATAGTATTGTATATATACTATATAATTTTATATTATATATATATATATATATATATATATATATAGGTTAGTGTCTAAAGCTGACATCATGTAACTAGAGAACGACAGCACCTACAGTAAGGCATACACATTGTTGCATATGCATGGCACAGAAAAAAAAGATTTTGACCGCAAAAAAATAGGACGCCCGAGTGTTAGGGGTGTTTAAAACTAACGAATACCCACGGGTAAACCACCCCGATGCAAGGAGTCGGGGTCTCTCGGCTCTAGGTCGGACTAGCGGGGGGGATACATCCCCCCTCTCCGGGGATGTCTCTCGGAACCCCGCTTTTGGTCTTTGGTGTCGCGGGGATTTCTCCGACATCCCCTGCCGGGGTATGAAACATCCCCCCCTTCGTCCCCCCTCAGCCCCCTAAAAAGGGTAAACTCCTTTTTAGGGGGCTCGAGCCGACCCCCTAATGTAGATGATATATATATATATATATATATATAATTATATATATATATATATATATCAATTATATATATATATATATATATATATATATATTATCATATATATATATATATATATTTATCTTATATATATATATTTACACTTTTAGCTTTACCGTTATTCATTCGCGATAATTTTATGTATTTTTTTTTTTTAATTCTTAGTCAAACCTTAATTCCAATTTTCTACGATATATAATTTTTTTAGAGGTAACTAAACTTTAATGATTTTTTTAAAAAAAAGATTAATAAATAATAACTACGCATAAATACGATAGCTACAAGGAAACTAATAACATTCGTGGAATCAGCGTAAGAAAAATTGTTCTAAAAATGGTCAAAAAATTTTTGATTTTTTTGGGCTATTTTATTTTTTTCTCGAAAACTACGAGAGCTACAAGAAAACTAATAACAATCGTGGAATCAGCGTAAGAAAATTTTTTTAAAAAATGAAAAAAAAATTTTTGGAATTTTTTTAATATCTTAATTTTTTTTTCTCGAAAACTCGATAGCTACAAGAAAACTATTAACATTCGTGGAATCATAAGAAAATTGTTCTAAAAGTGGCAAAAAAAATTTTTTGATTTTTTTGGGGCTATTTATTTTTTTCTCAAAAAACTACGATAGCTACAAGAAAAAATAACATTCGTGGAATCAGCGTAAGATAATTGTTCTAAAAGCAAATTTTTTTTTGATTTTTTGGGCTATTTTTTTTTTTTTTTCGAAAAACTACGACTAGCTACACGAAAACTATAACATTCGTGGAATCATGGTAAGAACATTGTTCTGCAAAATGGCAAAAAACTTTTTGGCTTTTTTGGCTATTTTATTTTTTTTTTCTCAAAAACTACGAAAGCTACAAGAAACAAATAACATTCGTGAATCAAGCGAAGATATTGTTCTAAAAAATGCAAAGAAAAATTTTATGATTTTTTCGGGGCTATTTTATTTTTATATTCTGAAAACTACGATAGCTACAAGAAAACTAATACATTTCCCCGTTATGGGAAAATTCCACAGCCCCCCCCGGGGGGGTAAAAAAAAAGAAAATGTTCTGAAAATGCAAAAAAATTTTTTTGTTTTTGTGGCTATTTTATTTTTTTCTCGAAAACTACGATACAAGAAAAAAAATAACATTCGTGGAATCAGCGTAGAAAATTGTTCTAAAAATGGAAAAAAATTTTTTTGATTTTTTTTTGATAATTTATTTTTTTCTCGAAAACTACGAATTATAGTACAGAAAACTAATTACACTCGTGGAATCAGCGTAAGATAGTTTGTTCTGAAAATATGAAAATTTGTTTTTGGATTTTTTTGGTTTCTTATTTTATTTTCTCGAAACTGGATAGGTACAAGGAACTATTGTTTTTCCTTTTTAAAACAAATTTCTTACCCTGATTCCAAAAAGTTTTTTAATATTTTTGTAACTATCGTAGTTTTCGAGTAAAAAAAATAATAACCAAAAAAATAAAATTTTTTTTCATTTTTAGAAAAATTTTCTTACGCTGATTCCACGAATGTTATTAGTTTTCTTGTAGCTATCGTAGTTTTCGAGTTTTTTGCACTTAGACCTTCGACTTATATCTCTGACCGTTCGTTCGTTTGTTTGTTGAATCTAATATCAAGTCCGAAACGTTCTAAGTGCATACATTCGAAAAAATTGATTCGACTTAAAAGTTTTTGGAAATTATTTTCTCTGTGATTTTTTAGATTTTCACACTTAGACCTTTGACTAATATCAGTTCCCGTTGAGACGTCACTATATGGGGTTGAAGTGATAGTTTATACCTTAAAAGGTGTTGCGCGATCAAGTTAGATCGTTTTTCGGTTCCCTTCGAAACGTCACTATAGTATAGTGTCGCCTTACGGGAATCGCAAAAGCGGCTGAACGCTTTCAAATACCAGTTACCTAAGCTAAAACTATCTTCAATCCGATTATGACGTCATATAGTGACGCCTGATCGGGAACTGATATAAGTCGAAGGTCTAAGTGCAAATTCCGGAAAATAATTTGGACTTAAAAAATTTTGTGAATTACAGGCTGGCACGAAAAAACGTTACTTTGTACTTCTCGGGAGATTGAGCAAAATAAAATTTTTGTTCCTTAAGCGAGTTATTTTCTAATCAAACAAAAAAAATTATTATGGAGTCTAGGATTTCGCAAAGCCCCTTAGAGTGAAGCGTGTCGTAACGAAGTAACAGAAAACTGCGGTCGCCTATCTCGAGGCGTCGCGTAATTGATTTTTTTTTTGTTTCTTTATAAAAAAAACTCGCTTAAGGAACGAAAAAATTATTTTGCAGTCTATATCTTTCGAAACATGATGCAACAGATTTAATTCGTTGATTCAGCAAAATAAAATTAAATTTGAATATTTGTATTTGTTTTATTTAAATTATATTGTGCTTAATAATCAAAAATAAATAAAGCTTTTAAAATATATTTTTAATATCAATTGTCAACTATGCAAAATTTAATTAAATTTAAATATTTTTGCTAAATAATATTGTTTTGCTTAATAGTAAAAAAATAAAGTTTTGAAATATATATTTGTAATTTAATTTGTCAAATAAGCAAAATTTAATTAAATTGCGATATTTGTTTTTTTTAATATGTTTTGCTTAATAATCAAAGAAATTCAAGCTTTTAAAATGTATTTTGAATATAATATGTCAGCTAAGCAAAATCTAATTAAAATTGAACAATGGATTATATTTTAAATTAATTAAATTGGAATATTTTGTTTTTCGAAATACTTTTTGCTTACTAATCATAATAAATCAATCTGACGTAACACTTTTCGTCTATAAAAGAGAGAGTTTTCGCTGCAAGGGTGTCATAGTTAATTCAAACGCACAACGAGGTGCTTCTTAGGCGAACAGAACATACGGCCAAATACGAATTGGTGAAACCGGATAACTTATTATATAACGAGCCGTTACCATTAGTAAACGCATCAAAGAGTTTCGAAATTACGACTTACTACTAATAATAGGAGCTTCTGTAACCCTCGCTCCTTTCGATCATTTGGTTTACGCGGCGACCGAATCTTGCGCTCGGATTTTTATCAATCGAGACATGGAAAAGCGGTCCTGCGATAAAAATTGCCGCTTCAAATGCGCCAATATTGTAAAGGAGGATGTGATGCAAAAAAATCTTTTCGAATTTTTGGAAATTAAAAGCCAGGAAACCCTACGACAAAGTTTCCTCGAGAAACGCATCAAAAGATGTTATCCTAAAAATGAAAAACTGGGCAGTTTAAGACGAAGGAATAATGGATATTTCCTGCTAGATGACAGGTGGATTCGGGTTTGCAAGACTTTCTTCAAAAAAACTCTCAACATAGAGGATAAAGATATCAGAGCCGTAGTTCGCGCGAACCAAAGAAAACGGTGGAAAAACGAAAATCAGCGCAGTCCATTTTGCAACGTAAACTGCGGTCTCTCGTGCGAGGGCAAAGTAGATCGAATAAGTAGACGCGAAAATTTCGAAAACTATTTGAAACTCGCGAACGCGGAAAGCAAGGAAAGATTTTTGGGACAGCTTATCAAAATATTCAAGCCGAAATATCGATACCCGGTGCCATGCAGTCGCAGAAATTTTAATAAAGCGTTTTACTTGTTTGTCAATAAAGGGAAGAATCGAATTTGCAGGGGGTTCTTCAAGAAAACTTTCAATATTACGGATAATGTTATCAACGTCGTTGCCAAAAAGAAATACTCGGAAGGAGAACTCCAGCATTCGCGAGATCTCGTAAGAAACGAACATACAACTACCGTTCAAGTGGAAAACGTGACAAATGAAAACGTTAACAAATTATGAAGCGCGGTTCCCAAACGGGTAAATCGTGGCGTTTTTTCTCTTACCACTCATATTTGTTTGCATAAAACATCAATATTTTTTATACATGCTAATAAAAAAAATTGTTTAAAAAAATTGTATCTTCATTCCTTCTTTATACCTTTTTTTATTAAAAGAAGCTAAGGCCGCCACATCTTCGTTTCTAATTTTGTTATTCATGAGTTATTCATATATATCATATATATTTTGGTTAATAATCAAAACGAACGTGTTGGAATATAATTTTGTTGAAAAAAAATTAAGTTAAAAATGGAATATAAAGAACACTTTGAAAATTAACGTGCAAAGAAAATCTATGGTTCCTTCCCTTACGCTCCAATCGGGCACGAAATAACGTTCCTTTGACTTCTCGGAGATGGGACAAAATAAAATTTTTCGTTCCTCAGGCGAGTTTTTTCTTAGAGGAAAGAAAAAAGTTCTGAATCTAGGCTTCGAGTAGCCAGGTAGCGTTAAGCGTGTTTAAACGGAAGTAATAGATCGAACTGCGGTCACCCTTTCGCGATCTGTCGATGCATTTTTTCGAACGCGGAGACTTCGGATACTTGTTAAAACTTATATACAGCAGCGCTGGACAACGTGTTTATACGCCTTTGTTACTTTCTCGCTCTGGGGGTTCGGGCCTTTGTACAAACCCGAACCTTTGGAAAATTAAACATGTAAAACTCATAACTAATTGTTCTTCCCTTGATGCTTACGATCGGGGTACAATAACCAAAATTTTTTTGCGGAGCTACATGGACTTCGCAAAGCCGTAAGTTTAAGGCGTGTTCGTACACATTTTCTCGCCGAATTTCTTGGCAGTTTTGTTTTCTCTTTTAACTAGCTTAGTTTTTAACTAGAAAATCCGAAACTCTAACAAAATCAAAAAAAAATTTTTTTTCAATTTCAGAAACAATTATCTTACGCTGATTCCACGAAAGTTATTAGTTTTCCTGTATCTATCGTAATTGTAGAAGTTAATACGAAAAAATATCAAAATATTTTGTAGTTCATTTTATACAACTATCTACGGGCTGATTCCACGAATGTTATTTAGTTTTCTTGTAGCTATCGTAGTTTTTGATAAAAGTTAATTAATTTTTAGAGGTAACTAAACTAAATGATTTTTAAAAAAAATTAATAAATAATACGATAAAAACTACGATAGCTACAAGAAGAAAACTAATTACATTCGTGGAATCAGCGTAAGAAAATAGTTCTAAAAATGGGCAAAAAAAATTTTTTGATTTTTTGGGGCATTTTTTTTTTTTTCTCGAAAACTACGATAGCACAAGAAAACTAATAACATTCGCTGGAATCAGCGTAAGAAAATTGTTCTAAACAATGGCAAAAAAATTTTTTTGATTTTTTGGGGGTATTTTATTTTTTCTCAAAAACTACGATAGCTACCAGAAAACTAATAACATTCGTGGAATCAGCGTAAGAATTAGTTCTAAAAACGTAAAAACAATTTTTTTAATTTTTTGGGATATATTATTTTTTTCTCGAAAACTACGTTAGCTACAAGAAAACTAATAACAGTCGTTGAATCAGCGTAAGAAAATTGTTCTAAAAATGGCAAAAAATTTTTTTTTTTTGGGATATATTATTTTTTTTCTCGAAAACTACGATAGCTACCAGAAACTAATAACATTCGTGGAATCAGCGTGAAATATTTGTTCTAAATATGAAAATTTGTTTTTGGATTTTTTTTGGTTATTTATTTTTATTTTCTCGACAAACTACGATTTACAGGGAAACTATTGTACTACCTCCATTTTTAAACAAATTTTCTTACGCAGATTTCCAAAAAGTTATTTTTTTTTTGTAGCTATCGTAGTTTTTGAAAAAAAAATAAACAACCAAAAAAATCAAAAATTTTTTTTGTCCATTTTTAGAACAAATATCTTACGCTGATTCACGAATGTATTAGTTTCTTGTGGCTTATCCCGTAGTTTTCGAGTTTTTTGACTTAGACTTCGACTTATATAGTATGTTTTGTGTTCGTTTGTTCGTCTGACCGTTCGTTCGTTTGTTTGTTGAACTAATATAAGTCGAAGGTCTAAGTGCAAATTCCGAAAAATAATTTCGACTTAAAATATTTTTGGGAAATTATTTTCTCTGTGATTTTTTAGATTTTCACACTTAGACCTTTGACTTATATCAGGTCCCGTTGAGACGTCACTATATGGGGTTGAAGTGATAGTTTATAACTTAAAAGGTGTTGCGCGATCAAGTTAGATCGTTTTTCGGTTCCCTTCGAAAAGTCACTATATAATAGTGTCGCCTTACGGGAATCGCACAAAAGCGGCTGAACGCTTTCAAATGCCACTTTTTAGTGTATCAACTCGCTTCAACTCGATATAGTGACGTTTCAACGGGAACTGATATAAGTCAAAGGTCTAAGTGTGAAAATCTCTAAAATCACAAAGAAAATATTTCCCCCGATAATTTTCTGTTCAATTTTTTTTTCGGACTTTGCCAACTTGACCTTCGACTATATTACAGTCCCGATGGCGTCACTATATGAGTCATAGTGGGTTTAACGATAGGTATCCGAAAACTAGGATAGCTACAAGAAACTAATAACATTCGTGGAATCAGCGTAAGAAATTGTTATAAAAATGAAAAAAAAAAATTTTGAAATTTTTTGGATATTTTTTTTTTTTTTTCGAAAACTACGGAACTACAAAAAAACTAATAACATTCGTGAAATCAGCGTAAGAAAATTGTTCTAAAAATGGCAAAAAATTTTTTGTTTTTTGGGCTATTTTAATTTTTTCTCAAAAACTACGATAGCTACAAGAAAACAAATAACATTCGTGGAATCAGCGTAAGATAATTGTTCTAAAAATGGCAAAAAAAATTTAATGATTTTTTGGGTCTATTTTATTTTTTTTCTCGAAAACTACGATAGCTACAAGAAAACTAATAACATTCGTGGAATCAGCGTAAGAAAATTGTTCTAAAAATGGAAAAAAAATTTTTTGATTTTTTGGGTTGATTTTATATTTTTTTCTCAAAACTCGATAGCTACAGAAAACTAATAAATTCGTGATCAGCGTACAGAAATTGTTCTACAAAAATGGAAAAAAAATTTTTGATTTTTTTTTGATATTTTATTTTTTTTTCTCGAAAACTCGATAGGCACAAGAAAACTAATAACATTCGTGGAATCAACGGGGTAAGAAAATTGTTCTAAAAATGGCAAAAAAATTTTTTTGATTTTTTGGGGGTATTTTTTTTTTTTCTCAAAAACTACGATAGCTACAAGAAAACTAATAACATTCGTGGAATCAGCGTATGAAAATTGTTCTAAAAATGGAAAAAAAAATTTTTGATTTTTTTTTGGATATTTTATTTTTTTTCTCGAAAACTACGATAGCTACAAGAAAACTAATAACATTCGTGGAATCAGCGTAAGAAATTGTTCTAAAAATGGCAAAATTTTTTTTGATTTTTTGGGGTTATTTTTAATTTTTTTTATCTCGAAAACTACGATAGCTACTAGAAAACTAATAACATTCGTGGAATCGCGTAAGATAGTTGTTCTGAAAATATGAAAATTTGTTTTTGGATTTTTTTTGGTTTTATTTCATTTCTCAAACTACGATAGGTACAAGGAAACTATTGTTTTTCCATTTTTAAAACAATTTATAACGTGGTCAAAAGGTTATTATTTTTTTTGTAGCTATCGTAGTTTTCGAGAAAAAAAATAATATATCCCAAAATCAAAGAAAAAATTTTTTTCCCTTTTTGAACAAATATCTTACGCTGATTCCAGAATGTTATTAGTTTTCTTGTAGCTAACGTAGTTTCAAATTTTGACCTAGACCTTCGACTTATATCTGTTCCCTTCCTGATGTTTGTTGAACTAATATATAGTGTCGCCCTACGGGAATCAAAGCGGCTGAACGCTTTCAAATGCCACTTTTTAGTGTATAAACTCGCTTCAACTCGATATAGTGACGATTTCAACGGGAACTAAATATGTCAAGGTCTAAGTGTGAAAATATTATATATATATATATCATATATATTATATATTATATATATATAATATTTATATATATATTATATATATATATTAAAGTGTATAGATTAAATATTTAATTTTTTTAAAAAAATCATTTAGTTTAGTTACCTCTTAAAATAAATTAACATAGAAAACTGAATTTAAAGGAGAAAGTAATTAAAAAAAAATTAAATAAATTGTAAAATGTAAAATAAAGCAAAACGTGTTATATATGATAATATAATATATAATATATATTTATATATATCATATAATAATATATATATTATATATATATATATATATATATTATATATATATATATATATATAAATATGAACAAAAAAACGAACATACAAGAATTGAATAAAATAACTTAGATATACTTAGACCTTCGACTTATACTTAGACCTTCGACTTAGCACTTAGACCTTCGACTTAGCACTTAGACCTTCGACTTAGCACTTAGACCTTCGACTTAGCACTTAGACCTTCGACTTAGCAACTTAGACTTCGACTTAGCACTTAGACTTCGACTTAACATTAGACCCTTCGAATAGATTAGAACTTCGACTTAACACTTAGACCTTCGACTTAACACTTAGACCTTCGACTTATACTTAGACATTCGACTTATACTTATACCTTCGACTTATATAGTATGTTTTTAGTTCGTTTGTTCGTCTGACCGTTCGTTCGTTTGTTTGTTTGTTGAACTAATATAAGTCGAAGGTCTAAGTGCAAATTCCGAAAAATAATTTCGACCTAAAATTTTTTGGGAAATTATTTTCTCTGTGATTTTTTAGATTTTCACACTTAGACCTTTGACTTATATCAGTTCCCGTTGATACGTCACTATATGGGGTTGAAGTGATAGTTTATACCTTAAAAGGTGTTGCGCGATCAAGTTAGATCGTTTTTCGGTTCCCTTCGAAACGTCACTATAGTATAGTGTCGCCTTACGGGAATCGCAAAACCGGCTCAATGCTTTCAAATACCATTTTCTTAAGCTCAGACTATCGTTAAACCGATATGACGTCATATAGTGACGCTGTTCGGGAACTAATATAAGGCGAAAGGTCTAAGTGTAAAAATCTAAAAAATCACAAAAAAAATATTTCCCCCGATAATTTTCTGTTCAATTTTTTTTTCGATTTAGCACTTAGACTTCGACTTATATTAGTCCCCGAATGGGCGTCAATATATGACGTCATAGTGGGTTTAACGATAGGTTATATATTTATATATATATTACAAGAAAACTAATAACATTCGTGGAATCAGCGTAAGATAATTGTTCTAAAAATGAAAAAAAAAATTTTTGATTTTTTTTTATATTTTATTTTTTTTCTCGAAAACTCCTAAAACAGTTGACTAAAGAAAACTAATAACTTCGTGGAATCAGCGTAAGAAAATTGTTCTGAAAATGGCAAAAAATTTTTTTGTTTTTGGGCTATTTTATTTTTTCTCTCGAAAACTACGTAGCTACCAGAAAACTAATAACATTCGTGAAACCAGCGTAAGAAAATTGTTCTAAAAATGGCAAATTTTTTTTTTTTTTTTTGGGGCTATTTTATTTTTTTTTCTAAAACTACGATAGCTACAAGAAAACTAATAACATTCGTGGAATCAGCGTAAGAAAATTGGGTAAAATTCAATTTTTCGTCTGAGCTTCGATATTATATATATATATATATATATATATATATATATATATATATATATATATATATATATATATATATATTATATAATATCTATATATAATATATATATATAGGTTAGTGTCTAAAGCTGACATCATGTAACTAGAGAACAACAGCACTTACAGTAAGGCATACACATTGTTGCATATGCATGGCACAGAAAAAAAAGACTTTGACCGCAAAAAAATAGGGCGCCAGGTTTTTTTTTTTTTAAAAACTAACGAATACCCCGGGTAGACCACCCCGATGTCAGGAGTCGGGGTCTCTCGGCCTCTATGGACTACGGGGGGACTAATCTCCCCCCTTGTCCCAATCGGCTCGGCCCCCTAAAAAGGTAAACTCCTTTATTAGGGGCTCGAGCCGAGCCCCTATATGGCCATGATATAATATATATATATATCTATATTATATATTATAATATATATAATATATATATATTAATATAATATAATATAGTAATATATATAATATATAATATAATATATATTATATTTAACACTTAGCTTTACCGTTATTTCATTCGATCATTTTTTATTTTTTTTTTAATTTCGTTCTCAAACAAGGTACAGTGGTAGGGGAGGGTAGATTTTTGGAGGATATTAACTAAATAATTTTTTATAATAAAAATTAAATAATAACTACGATAAAAACTACGATAGCTACAAGAAAACTAGTACGATGAGTGGAATCAGCATCGGAAAATTTTGTAAAATGGAAAAAATTTTTTGATTTTTGGGGCTATTTATTTTTTTCTCGAAAACTACGATAGCTACCAGAAAACTAATAACATCGTGGAATCAACGTAAGAAAATTGTTCTAAAAATGGCAAAAAAATTTTGATTTTTGGGGGTATTTTATTTTTTTCTCAAAACACTCGATAGCTACAAGAAACTAATAACATTCGTGGAAACAGCGTAAGAAAATTGTTCTAAAAATGTAAAAAAAATTTTTTTTACGATTTTTTTGGGATATTTTATTTTTTTTTCTCGAAAAACTACGATAGCTACAAGAAACTAATAACATCGTGAATCAGCGTGTCTATACAAGTGTAGCCTGTCGAGTTTTTAGGGACCGTGAGACCAGTGTGCATGCGAATCAATAACGCGTGTTGAGGAAAAAAAAAAAAAATTGTTCTTAAAAATGGAAAAAATTTTTTTTGATTTTTTTGGGTTATTTTTTTTTCTCGAAACTACGATAGATACAAGAAAACTAATACATTCGTGGAATCAGCGTAAGAAAATTGTTCCTGAAACATATGGAAATTTGTTTTTTTTTTTTTGGTTATTTATTTTATTTCTCGAAAACTACGATAGCTCCAAGAAACTATTGTTTCTCCATTTTTAAAACAAATTTCTTACGCTGATTCCAAAAAGGTATTATTTTCTTGGAGCTATCGTAGTTTTCGAGAAAAAAAAATAAACACCAAAAAAAATCACAAATTTTTCTTTTCCATTTTTTAGAACATATCTTACGACTGATTCAACAATGTTTTGTTTTCTTGTGGGCTATCGTAGTTTTTCGAGTTTTTTTGCATTAGACGCTTCGACTTATATACGTATGTTTTGTGTTCGTTCTGTTCGCTGACGTTCGTTCGTTTTTTGTTGAACTATATCGAAGGCTTAAGTGCAATTCCGAAAAATTTCGACTTAAAATTTTTTGGGAAATTATTTACTCTCTGTAATTTTTTAGATTTTCACACTTAGACCTTTTGACTTATATCAGTTCCCGGTGAGACGTCACTATATGGGGTTGAAGTGATAGTTTATACCTTAAAAGGTGTTGCGCGATCAAGTTAGATCGTTTTTCGATTCCTTTCGAAACGTCACTATAGTATAGTGTCGCCTTACGGGAATCGCAAAAGCGGCTGAACGCTTTCAAATGCCACTTTTTAGTGTATCAACTCGCTTCAACTCGATATAGTGATGTTTCAACGGGAACTGATATAAGTCAAAGGTCTAAGTGTGAAAATCTCTAAAATCACAAAGAAAATATTTCCCCGATAATTTTCTGTTCAATTTTTTTTTCGAAATTTGCACTTAGACCTTCGACTATAAATTAGTCCGAATGGGCGTCCACTATATGACGTCATAGTGGGTTTAACGATAGTATCCTCGAAACAGGATACTACAAGAAACTATAACATTCTTGAATCAGGTAAGAAAGATTGTTCTAAAAATGAAAACAAATTTTTGAAATTTTTTGGGATATTTTATTTTTTTCCGAAAACTACGATAGCTCCAAGAAACTTACTAACATTCGTGGAACAGCGTAAGAAATTGTTAACTAAAATGGCAAAAAATTTTTGATTTTTGGGGGCTATTTATTTTTTTTCTCAAACAACTACGATAGCTACAAGAAAACTAATAAAATTCGTGGAATCAGCGTAAGATATTTGTTCTAAAAAATGCAAAAAAAAAATTTATGTTTTTTGGGTCTATTTTATTTTTTTCTCGTAAACTACGATAGCTACAAAAAAAACTAATAACATATTTGGGAATCAGCGTAAGAAAATTGTTCTAAAAATGGCCCAAAAAAATTTTTTTGATTTTTGGGGCTATTTTACTTTTTTTTTCTCAAACACTACGATAGGTCCAGAAACTAATAACATTCGTGAAATCAGCGTAAGAAAATTTGTTCACAAAAATGGAAAAAATAAATTTTTGAATTTTTTTGGGATATTTATTTATTTTTCTCGAAAACTACGATGCTACAAAAAACTAATAAACATTCGTGAATCGGTAAGAATACTGTTCTGAAAATTGAAAATTTGTTTTTTGGATTCTTTTTGTTATTAAATTTTATTTTCTCAAACTACGATGGTACAAGGAAACTATTTTTTCTCCATTTTTAAAACAAGTTTCTTACGCTGATTCCAAAAATGTTATTAGTTTTCCTGTAGCTATCGTAGTTTTCGAGAAAAAAAAATAATAACCAAAAAATCAAAAAATTTTTTTTTTCCCTTTTAGAACAAATTATCCTTACGCTGATTCACGAAATGTTATTAGTTTCTTGTACTATGTAGTTTTCGAGTTTTTTGCACTTAGACCTTCGACTAATCTCTGACCGTTCGTTCGTTTGTTTGTTGAACTAATATATAGTGTCGCCCTACGGGAATCGCAAAAGCGGCTGAACGCTTTCAAATGCCACTTTTTAGTGTATAAACTCGCTTCAACTCGATATAGTGACGTTTCAACGGGAACTAATATGTCAAAGGTCTAAGTGTGAAAATCTTAATATATAATTTATATCTATTTATAATATATAATTAATATATATATATAATATATATATATATATATATATATATATATATATATATAATTTATTATATAATATATAATAATATATATATTATATCTATAATATAAATATTATAATCTATATATACTATAGTATTATATATTTCGTGTATAGACTATTATTTATTTAATTTTTTTTTAAAAAACATTTTAGTTTTAGTTTACCTCTTAAAATATTAAATCATTTTTAAGGTGACTAAATTAAAAAAATTTAAATAAGTGCGCGAATGAATAACGGTAAAGCAAAAGTGTTTAAATATTATATATATATGATATATTATATATATAATATATATATATATATATATATATATCATATATATTATATATATATATTATATATATATATATATTTATATATATATCTATATATATATATATATATATATATATATATATATACTATATATATATATATATATCATATAATATATATATTATAATATATATATATATATAAAACAAACAAACGAACAACAAGAAAAGAATCAAAAATCTAAGATATTCCCTGACCTTCGACCTATACTTAGACCTTCGACTTAGCACTTAGACCTTCCACTTAGCACTAGACCTTCGGCTTAGCACTTAGACCTTCGACTTTTACCCTTAGACCTTCGACTTAGCACTTAGCCCTTCGACTTAACACTTAGACATTCGACTAGCACTCAGACTTCGACTTAGCACTTAGATCTTCGACTTAGCACTTAGACCCTCGACCTAGCACTTAGACCTTCGACTTAACACTTAGACCTTCGCTTACACTTAGACTTCGACTTAACACTTAGACTTCGATTAGTCACTTAGACCGTTCGACTTATACTTAGACATTCGACTT
>JABUQX010033280.1:0-2500 GCA_015478945.1 Trachelipus rathkii
AAGAGAGAGATAATATACATTCAATGCCTCGTTACTAACACTACTCTACTTACTACTACTATGCATACTACTACTACTACTACTCTACTCACTACTACTACTACTACTACACCGCTACAACTGTTATTTGAACTCTGAACCAATTCAGGCATAATGGCTTATGTAACATACATTATGAGAAGATACAGAAAGTATTTACTTCTGTTTCCAGTATCCTGCTGTTAGGTAATAAGAATCTTTATTACTATTACAAAGTTATTTTCATGAAAATGGGGGGCATAAACAGTACG
Organism: Trachelipus rathkii; assembly: GCA_015478945.1. NCBI lineage: Eukaryota > Metazoa > Arthropoda > Malacostraca > Isopoda > Trachelipodidae > Trachelipus > Trachelipus rathkii. The sequence goes on from JABUQX010033280.1 coordinate 291, forward strand.
TAAAGCTAGTTTAGGGTCAGCGAAACATTGGTTTTATCATGAAAATTTGCTCCACTTTTCTTTGAAAATACAAAATGTTTATTTCGAAAAACGATTAAAGAAAAGCAAGTTGCTTCAACTATAAATACAGAATATAATAGTATCGTATGTATATGAAACCTGCTACCTACATACAATTTTGGTACAGCGGATCAGTGATGTAAACTAAGGCTGAAATGCGCAACGTTTTTTGGTGCGATGTTCTCCACCCCCTTCTCTTTATTAGCTCTATAACCCCGTTTTTACATCATCATCTTTTGTCATTTCAGCTAGGGACCTGGTTCCATTAAGTGGGGCCTCAGACTCATTAATGAGTACTGAAAACATATATAATCTCCTAGTTGAGACTTCTTCATATAATATATTTATAATATATATATATATTAGTAGTATATTATATATATATATATATATATATATTTGAATAAGTATATATATATATATAGTATGATCGTTATTATATATATTCAGACTAAGAGAGAGTTATAATTGACACGTAGTCGTTTGTTGGTGATAGCATTGAGGGTAACAGTATTGTTGTTGCGATGTTAGGGTTTATTATACAGCACACCACACACACACCATGTATATATATATATATATATATATATATCTATATATATATATTCTATATATATATATATTATATTATATAATATATATATATATATAATATATATATATAATATATATTATATATATTATATAATATATATATATATTATATATATACCCTCCAACACTCCTCAGTATTATTGTTATTTATTATTATTATTTATTAATTTATTATTATTAATTAATTATTATTATTAAATTCATTATTATTATTATTATTATTATTATTATTATTATTATTAATTATTATTTATTATTATTTTCGTGTTCTGGGTAGGACTTAAATAGGCGTTTCGCCGTCTCAGGGTGGTTGAGTGGGGGGAGCCCCTCCTGGGCGGCTAGCCAACGCGCTTTATCGTCTTTAGGGGTATAAAACATTGTTTGTTATTGTGAATATTCTAGATATTTCGCGTTCGTCCGGATAATCGTCGAGCTTTCGCATGCGGCTCGGCGCTTTCGCGAGCGCGTCGGGACCTCGGGGGTAAGCCCAAACGCTTCCCCGACCTCGGAAATGGCCAAAAAACCAATGTTGCAAAATGTTGCAAAATGTTGCAAATGTTGCAAACCAATCTTTTGCAACATTTGCAACATTGCATGCAACATTGTCTTGCAACACCCAACCTCTAGGTACTCGACCAAGGGTCGGTTCATGATGATCGAAACTGAGTGATGAGCTGCTAATAAGCGATGACATCATAGTATAGATGAACTCCAAGATGTTTATGATGAACGCTGAGCACATGGGTTAGCAGCTATGTGTACTTGATACACATTAAGTACACTTTCTAAGTGTACTTAATACTGTACTTAACGGGCACAAAGGGGGTTAGGGGAAAATAACGTTCATGAAAGTAGATCATGTGTGTGGCTACGCCTCACACATGTATAATTTGCCTCATGTGTCATACTTAAGCAAATAGGTTAATGGTACTTATAAATATAAACTGATTCATCTTTCTCCATTTCTTCTTTTTTCATTAAAATTGTCAAAAGAAATATAGCCGAAAAGAAATGTAGGTCCTCCAACTCGAACTTCTATAATAAAAATAATTTACATTTTTAAATTTTTACAAAAAATCCTTTTCTCGCTTCCATAGATTGGTGTTCGAGTAAAACGTGAAATGTGTCCACATCACACACACACACACACACAATATATATTATATATATATTTATTATATATTATATAATATATATTATATATATATATATATATAATATATATATTTATATAATATATATATATATATATATATATATATATATTATATATATTATATAATATATATTATATATATTATATATTTTATTATATATTTTATTATTTATTTATTCATATCAACCATTTCTCACATGGTCGCAAGGTGGTGTTGGTGGTTAAGTTTTTAATTAAAACTCTAACCACCATTCACGAAAAAGAAAATATGATGGAAGGGGGTTTTCAGCCCCTTGCCACCAGGCGAAGAGAACTTAGAAATTTTCTTCATATGCTTCGACAACTACGAATAAAGCAGCTTCACTTTAGTTATAACTCAATATTTTGAAATTTCTTCTTT
>JABUQX010033280.1:17500-20000 GCA_015478945.1 Trachelipus rathkii
ATTTGGGTGCTATATGATGGTGTTGTATATGATATATTGTTTAATAAGCAGTTTGGCCACCTTTTGCATGAATAAGTGCTTTAACACGTCTTGGCATGCCAGTGATCAAAGTTCTGCACATTTCTTGAATTCGCGGAGATCGAAACCAAACTTCAATAAGACGTTCTATAAGTTGTTGTTTGGTCGTAATGGGCTGTTTATGTATTTCATCCTTGAGTATGCACCATAAACTCTCTATAGGATTCATGTCTGGAGAATTTCCAGCCCATGGGAGCACCTGAACGCCATTTTCTGTGCACCATTTCTTCACCGATTTTGCAGTATGGCATGGAGCAGAGTCTTGTTGAAATATCCAAGGACTTTCACCATACCATTCCCTTATTTGAGGTAACAAACGACCTTTAAGTACCTCTATGTACTTAAATTGGTCCATGGTTCCATCAACAATGTGTAAACGGCTTGTTCCATGCACAGAAATAGCTCCCCACACCATGATTTTTGTTGGAAATTTTATTGTTTTCTTCAGACATTGAGCTAAAAATTCTTCACCAGCTCGTCTTCGAACAGTCTGAACACGGTCATCAAGTACTGCGATGGTTGATTCGTCAGAGAAGACTACCTACATGAAAAAAGAAAATATACAGTTCATACAGTCAAGAGAACTAACTACCTACATGAATATAAATAATATACAGTACAGTTAAAAAAAATACTGTCACAGATACTGTAACAGAAAATATTCCTATATCCACTAATAAATTATTTTTATGCACCACAACTTCTAATAATAATTAATGATCTTTTGTCCAATACAAGTTAACTATAGATGTGTCATTCTTACCTTTTCCCATTGCTCGGAAGTCCACTCAACATGGTTCTTAGCCCAGGCATAACGTGTCTTCATCATCATCTCTGTAAGTCGAGGCTTCTTTCTCGGGCGATACGCTTTCAATCCAACTTCCAAAAGCCTCTTGTTCACTGTTCTTCGGGCAAGAATAACACCCTCCGCAGCCAGTTGAAAAGAAATCTGTTTGCAAGTTAATCTTCTGTTAAGAAGAGCCTCTTTTATTATCTTTCTATCCATTCTAGGAGTTGTTTTACGTTTCCGACCACATTTTCCAACCCTACTCGAGTTCAAATTTTGACTGTTTTCCATTTTCTTTTTAATATTGCTAACTGATTGAGTTGATACATTCAATTTTTTGGCTATTTCTTTCTGTTTTAGCGTACCTACACTTAATAGAACATTTATTTGTCCAACTTTGCGTGGACTCAAGTCCTTAAATTTACCCATTTTCTAAAGTTTCTAAATAGCATAGATTTGTTAAAAAATATAAAGACAAAGTCTATTTTTATAAATCACATCTGGGAACAATACATATTACTGCAAAAATAAAAATTAAAAGTCTATAAGAGGCAGAAAATTCAACTTCACAAAGCCAAACTAATACACAGAATGATTTCGTCAAAATCTCGTGCGCGGACTAATACACGTGGGTCCAAGTTATTTCTACAGTGTTGCCAGATTTACTCGAATATTAGACTAAAAGTCTCTAAAAATTAATGTTTAATAGTTGTTCGGTGCTATTGTATAAAAATAAAATGATTGCAATAATTTAAATACATTTTGTTGACCATTTTGTTGAAAATTTGAAATTTTTTGAAAAATCCATAATAATTGTGCCAGTACTGTATATATATATATATATATATATATATATATATATATATATATATATATAATATTATATTATAAAATATATATATAAATTATATATATATATAATATAAACAAACTATTAATATATATATAATATATATATAGGAACTTGTCCTTTAAAGGGTAGTTAACCGTAATCGATTTTTTTTCGATTATTTCAAGGCTTGATTAGTGCGTCAAGTTGCCAATAAGTTTTTTTTCTTTTTTTTTAACTAAAGGAATACCCAAGATTAAATCGCAAAGATGGAAAGAGTCAGGGTCTCTCGGCCTCAGCGGGGGACGACGGGGGGGACTTCGTCCCCCCCCTCTGTCCCACCGTCGGCTCGAGCCCCTTAAAAAAAAAATTAAAAAAAATTTTTAAAAAATTAACATATAAAAATTAACATTATAAAATAAAGCAACATGTGGCAACTATTCCGCTCGTTCTTTTGGAGTTTTAGCTAACACGTAACACTGCAGGGATGCACAAGTAGGATTCTGCGATTTGCGATTTCATGACTTTTTATGTAACTTCCTTTTAAGGGACAATAAGTGCCTATATATAATATATATATATATATTATACTATATATATATATATATATAAAATATCTTTAGATAAGATATTATATATATATATATTCTTATATATAATATATATATATATATATATATATATATAATATATATATATATAATATCAGGGCCTGCGGAGATCGGGAGTCGGAGGTCGTGGAGCTCGCCAGTCCGTGGAGTCGTGCAATTTTTCCCGGAGGTCTGGAGTCGGAAGTCGAAAACTCC
>JABUQX010033280.1:25000-40000 GCA_015478945.1 Trachelipus rathkii
ATGCCTCTGTTTCTCAGGCTTTATATTTATGTATGTATGTATGTATGTATGTATGTATGTATGTATGTATGTATGTATGTATGTATGTATGTATGTATGTATGTATGTATGTATGTATGTATGTATGTGTTTTGACTTTCTATATCAATTTGCTGTCATCTATTTCTCTCTTTGTGTATCTGTATATTTCTTGTAACTAGTATAATATATATATATAATATATATATAATAATATATATATAGTAATATATATATAATATATATAATATATATATATATATATATATATATAGATATATATATAATAATATATATATAATATAATATAATATATATAATTTTATTTATTTATATTTATGATATAAATATATATAGTTATATAATATTATATATATATAAATATATATATATATCATATATATATCTATAATATATATATATATATATCTGATATATATATATATATATATAGTATAATTGTGTGTGTGTGTGTGTGTGGTGTGTGTGTCGTGTGTGTGTGTGTAGGTGTGTTGTGTGTGTCCTCGACGTGTGTAAATGGATCTGTTACAAATTCAATTGTCCATTTAAAATTTAAGTTTCAACAATAGTTATGATGTAAATAAGGAAGAATAGAGGCCGAAAATTAATGGACGAAGTACTGATAGACGAAATCCCATCCCCAGCATAAGCTTGTGTCACCGCACCATTGGTTGTGCGTATACAATTTCTAAGCTCAGTTAAGTACTCGCACATTGATTTCGAATAGAAAGAAGGCAACGATTCTTTGCTTGATACATCAACAAGCACACGAGATAGTAACTATTTCGGCTGATGAGAGGTTAATAGGTTTTTGAAGTCGGATTGCACAGAAGGTAACGGGACTCTGACGGTGGTTTTTTTATTACAATAAGTTCTCAAATAAAGTTGAACTGTAGTTTCAGATTATATTTTAAAGAACTAGAACAAAACACTGCACTTTTGTCTTAAGGATTCATGGCGACTGAGTATAAAATAGCAACTCTTATTGAAGCTCTGGAACAAGGGATCTTAATCTATAGGTCATGACCCAACGTGGGTAGCCGTACCTACTCAGAAAAGAATTTGGAGTTAATCTTTAAAAATTCAAATTTGAATCCTTCAACATGTTTAACATGAGTAAAAGACGAAAATGCCTGCAGATTGAAAAGTATTTGGTACGCTCTGAAATAATGGATAATAATTACTACACGTGTTTATTACATTAGCATTCATCTTTTTGTCTGCAGTATTCTTTTGTATTTGTATTTGCGTCCCAATTTGAGCGGAAAACTTTTTGAAAGCCTTCATGCCATATTGTTAAAATTCGTATCGATCATAGCATCATCTCATTGTTTATGTAATTTAATATATATATATATATATATTACTTATATCATAATTATAATTATATACTAGTATATTATAATAATATATATATATATAATATATATATATATTATATATATAATAATATATATATATATATATATATATATATATATATATATATATATACATATATTATCATATATATAATATATTTATCATATATATATAATATATTAATATATATAAATATATCATATATATAAATATTAATAGTATATATATATATATAATATATTAATATTGATATATATATATATATATATATATATATATTATATATTATAATATATAATATATATATATATCATAATAATATATGTATATAAATACGGTATATTATATGATATATATTATATAATAGTAATATATATATATATTATATATATATAATATATAATATATATATATATATATATAATAATATATAATATATAATATTATATATTCCAGCCTTAGTTTCTTAGTTTGTACAACTGGAGCAAGTATCTGATTCTAAATATTTAGGATATATGTTGGATGAAAAGAAGGGAACGGAATAATGCAGAGTGTAGTATAGAAAAGTTGCGAATGGCTGGAAAGTGGCTGGTGCAATTAAATACTTTGTGGATGTAAATAGACTAAGTCTTGAATGCGCTAAGTCTTACATGAGGGTATGTTATTGTGTTAATGTATAGTGAGACTAGGCCTGAAAAGTAGGTATAGATATCTAAAAGCAACAATGTTGTTCAGTAGTAACAATCTAGGGATGTGTTGGGTGTGAGAAGAATTGATAAAATGAGAATGAACGTAATTAGAGAGTTGTGTGGTGTGAAGGAGTAAATGAGAGAATAAATGAAAGTACGTTGAGATAGATAAAGATGGATGATAGTCGATTGGCTACGCGGATGTATAGTGGTGAGTGTGCTGGGAATCGACCGGCTGAGAGACCGGTGAAAAGTGGATTGAGTCAATATAAGAATGCATGGAGGAGAGAAATGTGAAATTGGCAGAGGCGAGAAGAAAGTTGCAACTAATAGAAGTAATGGCGGTGTTTTGTGAGGGTTATGGTTGTGGCCCACCTTGAGCCAAGGGATGAACCCTACATTGACGAGATGCCATAGTAAGGGTCCGCCTTGGTCCCGTGAAGCTAGCTGTAGGGTGAATTTTCTGACGTAAGCTCTCACTGAAAGGTATAAAAGGGGGCGGTAAGTAAGGTTGGCGGCCTTCTTTCGAACCTTGCGTCATATTCTAACTACTACTTTCTGATTTCCAGTGCATGCTACGCTACCTTACCCCCAGTCTGGCGAGCAGAGGTGATTATGATGATGATGATGGTTATGGCCTATATATATATATCATATATAGTATAATATAATATATATATATATATATAATATATAATATAATATAATATAATATAAAATATATATATATAATCTATACATAAGTGTAGACTGGGGGGTGTTCTGGGGGTAAGAACCCCCCCCCCCGAAATTTTTGAGCCCGAACTTTTTTTAATTTATATACACTCAACCATTTCTCCTCAGGCTACATCTTAACTCGTCTCTCCTCCTCTCTCTCCTCTCTCCTCCTCTCTTCTATAATAATATATATATATATATATATCCTATATATATTATATATATATATATATAATAATAATATAATATAGTATAATAATATATATTATATGATATATTATTATATACAAAGATGTAAACCACTTTTCATCAATATTTTCATTTCCCTCTTTTCATATTACAAAGGTTGGTTTACTTTCCCTTTTTTTTCCTTTTTCTTTTATAATTTTTTATAAAGAAATTAACCATTGACTTTTTATTTAACGACATGATTAATGAATTGTAAGATTTTTTATTATAAATATTGCTAAAAAAATACTAATTCAAAATCAACTGTTCTTCGACATAAAATTATTACTGTTCAATCAACAGAGTTTTCGCCTGGCAGTAAAGCTCTTCTTTAGGATCTTCTAAAACGACAAGTAAGTAGCTCATTGTTTCTTAAATATAGCTTATATGTGAATAAACATATCGATGATCAAACAAAGGAGTTTCTATTAAAATCCTCCTGGAGCCCACTCCCAAGCTATAAATTTCCTAAAATTGGAGAGAGAAATTTAAGTTTTCAATTTTAATGAATTTTAAAGTATCCATGGACCATGGCTATCTTATTCTGAGCATGCAGGAGAAGCTTTCTGTAAAATATTGCGTTGGAAAAGGTGGGCACCAGTTTACTGGCGCGCAAAAATTTGGTTTTTCTTGAGAAATTGTACAAATTATAAGAAAGCATTAGGGAAATTTGATACTCATCAAAACACGGAGTACCATAAAACGTGCGTCATATTAGCAGATAATTTTTTACATATTGCTAAAGGGACCTCGTGTAATATTGTAAAGGAAATTGATAGTAATTTACAAATACAGGCTGAGGAAAATAGGCTAAAATTGAAGTCGATTATAAAGAGTATCATATTTTGTGGGAAACAAGGATAGCATTGCGTGTTAAGGATGAGTCAGGAGATATTTTGGATAATAGTACCGTGGATGGCAATTTTAGAGCATTGTTAAGATGTTACGTCTATGCTGGCGATCATTTATTACTGGAACACTTAAAGAAATCGCTTCAGGTATCTCTATATACTATAGTCCTTCAATTCAAAACGAGTTAATTGAAATTTGTGGAGAAATTATAAAGGAAAAATTGCATGAGCACGTAATAATCGCTAACATGTTTTCCGTACTCGCGGTATTGAACAGCGCACAGACACTATTTCAAGAAACTGAACAGAATGCACTTTTATCGCCTTAGGGTATGTGGAGACTCAATCTTTAAAAATTAGAGAAGATTTTCTTGAATTTGTAGCCGTAGAAGGACTAACTGGAGAAGTTATCGCCAATGCAATTATTCATTCTCATAAGAAAAATGGCATTTGCCTTAAACATATGATTGGCCAAGAGTATGATGGTGCTGCAGCGATGATGAGTGATGTTAAAGGAGTTCAGTCATATATAAGAGAAATTTGTCCACCAGCATTATATACGTTCATTGCAGTGCGCATTTATTAAACTTGGCGATATGTCCAATGATGCCTCTAAAGTACACGTCTGTTAAATTGTGTGGGGGTCGTAAAAAGTGTAGGCAGTTTTTTCTCTCTCTCACCAAAGAGAAACAATATACTTAAAGAATATATTAAAAAAGATTTGCCAAATCTAAGAAATAAGTCACTTTTAGCTTTATGTGAAACTAGGTGGTTTACAAACATGATGCCTTAATAAGATTCAAAGAACTTTTTGTAGCCGTAGTCATGCACTAGAAAATTAATTGAAGTTTGTAATGGTGACACATTAAAACAAGGCACATCAGATATTATATTCAATTCTCGACGGAGAATTTATAATTACCATTTTTTCTTGAAAAGGATACTATTCATTGTACATTGGGAATTATTACTACTGTAACAAAATTGATGGCGACTAACTGAAAGCATGCGACCTATGTCAATAATGTGTACTCTCGGACAAAACTGGCGATTTCTGATCGATTCCAATCTTAAAAAGTTTTCACTGAGACCCACCATTTAGATCTCCCAGATTAAACGCAACACATTCGATTCAACTCGACTTGGCTCCGCGTCGAGTGCATCTTCATTAATGCAACACCTGAAACATAATTATCCGAATGTATCTCTTATTCCATTTTTAGAAATAATTCCATTAAAGAATTGCAACATAGATTCAGTAAAACATGGTGCTCATCTCTGCAATCTTCACAAATTTATTCCTCGTCGCTGTTTTGATTTATCGTCGTTTTCTGAACTCCATGATTTCTTTTATTTTGTGAAACAATTCTCCCTAATCTAAATAATGTAAACATTAAATTCGAGTTGTGAAGACAGAAATGGAGTGAAATAGATAGGAACGATAGGCCAAATACTGCAATAGACGCATTACCTACGTGAAATCCTACATTGTATCCTAATATATGAAGGAGGCTCCTGCAAATTTTAGCTACACTACCTGTTTCAACGGCAACACCTGAACGATCTTTCTCAACATTAAAACGCCTAAAAACTTATCTCAGAAATTCGATGGGACAATAACGTACAACAGCATTGGCATTACTTAATATACACAACGAAATTGATCTCAGCCCGAAGAAGTCATAAACATTTTTGCGAAAAGTTCTAGAAGGAAAACATTTATTTAAAAGTTATTTATTATATATATATATATTTTTTTATATTTTATATATATAATATATATATATATATATATATATATATATAGTATATATATAATATATATATATATATATATAAATATAATATATATATATAATATATATATATATATAATATATTTAAGTATATATATATAAGATATATATATATACCCCCCCGAAAATTTCCTTCACGCTACGCCTATGTATATATATATACATATATAAATAATTTATAAATTAAAAAAAAAATAATAAATATAATATATAATATATATATATATATATATATAACTATAATATTAATATATATATATAATATATATATATATGATAAATATATATATATATATAATATATAATATATACTATATATATCATAATATATATAATATAATATATATAATATATATATATATATATATATAATACATATATTATATACTATAAAATAATACTTTTTAATTATATGACTTACTTCACTCTATTTATTCATTATTATTTGGGGAATTAAGGAAGGAGATATTCTGTCGAATTTAAATTTTGATTGTATACAATTCTAAAAATAGAATGACATCTTTTTTCAAATACATTTATAAATTTTTATTTTGTAATGAAAAAGTTTTAAATAAAACATGCATAGAAAAAAATGAAGGTTTATCGATTAATGTTTCTGTATTTTTTTTTCTCCCCATACATTTTTGAGTATGTTCTCATAACCGGTTTTGAGTAACCTTTTTCTATATGTTAATAGTAAGTATTTGCTTACTTTCGAGTGAAACAATTTTTTAGTAAACTTTTCGAATTTTTTTTTTTTTAAATAAATTTTAGTCTCATTTTCGTTTCGTTTTTGAGTAAAATTTTCTATTACGTTTTTGAGAAAATATTTAAATTAATATTATTTGAGTGGTTGTTGTTGTAGTAAAGGTAGTAGTAGTAGTTAAGTAGTATCAGTAGTAGTAGTAATACAAGTAGTAGTAGTAGTAGTAGTAGTAGTAGTATTGACCAGTGCTAAGTTTAAGTTCATTTTCGAAATTAAAATAAAACATAAAATAACGATAAAAGAAAACACACGAGGATACATTCACCCGAATAAAATTCTGGTTTTGATGATCTTTAAAACATTCAAAACCAATTTTCTTACTCGTCATTGAGATACCGAAATTTTAATTGCTTTTTTTATTTTATCTTTTTGATCTGGAAGGAGAGAGGTCGAAACGATCAAAGAAGCGTAAATTATACCTCGAGTAGAAACGCTTTTGATTTTAATAGACAATTTTTAATGAAACTTTTTGGTTCCTGTCCTGTTGTGCTGAAGTTTTAGGAATTCTTCTTTTTGTAAAGGAAAAGAAAATTTAAATATATTTTTCATACGATTATTTTATAGAGTATCAGGAATTGAAGAACATTTCTCACAGGAGTATTTTTAGGAGTATCAGGAGTATTTTTTACATAACCTTACTCTTATCTACGTTTACTTTCAAGCCCCTCCTTTTAGACACCCTACCAAACCACACTCGTCTCTAACCCCAATTCCTCTCCAACTCTCTCAGATTCCCACACAAAACCAAATCATCAATCGCCGCATATAATCGGTAGGCACCCTCCACTCTCTTCCATTCTCCACCATTCTAACACCATCCCCTGCTTCTCCAACCTCTAATTCTTTCATAACCCCATCCATATGCAAATTGAATTATCAGTAGAAACATAACACATCCATCGCACAATCCATATATATTATAATATTATATATAATATATTATAAATAAAATATAAATAAATATTATAATATATAATATATATATTATATATAATAATTTAAAATATATATATATATATATATATATATATCATATATAATATATATATATATATATATATATATATATATATAGAAATAATATATATATATATATATATATATAATATATAATAATATATAAATATAATATATATAATATATATATAATTAAATTATATACTATATAATATTATATTAATATTATATCTTACTATATATATATATATATATATATACTATATTTAATATAATATTATATATATACATAATATATATATATATATATATATATATATATATATATATATATATATTATATATATATATATATATATATATATATTATATATATATATATATAATATATATCAATTTACATTATAGTGAGATGACCGCTAAGATACGAATACAATTTTAAACATATGGCATGAAGTTTCAGAGTTTCGTCCATGTAGTGACGAAATCCCAAACGCAAAAGAATAATTAAATTGCTTTGAGATGAATAAACTGAGCTGAAAAATACAAATTTTAACAAAACCATATTTTTATTTTCTGTTTTAAATGAAAGCAGGAGTGATTTTTTAATGTATCTGAGTATATGGTGTGCTTAAGATGTATAAGAGATCTACGCGGGTTGAAAAGTAATAACACAACTAAATGTATTCATACAAAAGTTTCCAAGGAAGATTATTTGAAAACAAGAAGCTCTCCGAAGAAGATTAACAAAATTGTCTTGTTCGTTACTGCTTCGATAAATAATGATGGCCTTTTTACGCTCCTCACTAATATAGTCATGTAAGATTTGCTCATAGCGTCATAAAATCCTAAAAAAGACAGATGCACTATTTTGTTGTTGGTTCTTTAAAAAGTATAATCTGATACGCGCAGTTAATCTTAATGTTTAGAACGTTGTGGTAATGAGAAAACCACCGGTCCAGCCAGCGCCTAATTACCTCTCGTCACCACTTACATCTCGGTGTTGCGCTGATGTATCAGGCAAGAAATCATTACTTCTTATGACAAATTCAATGCTGCAGTACTTAACTGACCTAGATATTCGTACACACAACCATGGTTCTACAATGTTTAAAGTCCGGGATTTCGACATTCAATGAAACCTTACATGTTCTGCCCTCTATCTGGCGTTGCTTAACAGCTATAACTATTGGTTGGAAACTAAATTTCTATAATGGGCACTTGAAACTTTTAAAGGTCTTTTATTAACATATATATAATAATATAATATATAATAGTAATATATATAATATATATATATATATATATATATATATCTAATTATATATTATATATATATAATATAATATATATATATAGATATATATATATAGTATATATGGAAAAAATTACGAAAATCATGAATATATTAGAAGATTTTGATCTAGCCATTATAATGCGTTAAATATCATTAAAAACGATGAGGATAAACAATTTATATTTCTGAAAGGGCAAGAAAGGAAGATCAGTGACAGTGGCTTCATTATCACCAACCTTTCAAGCCTTTGGAAGAAGTACAAGCCGACCCATAGAAATGGAAATAAAAGAGGAGAAGCGAAAATTTGATCGAGGAAATGGAAGGAAAGCGTCATGTGTTGGCTACAACACAAGTCATCATTGCAACGCCAGTGTTCAGTGATGAATAATGGCAGATGGCACGTATTTTCCTATTTATTTAGTCATTTCCTCTAAGATAGGCATCAGATACGAGATCCCATAGGTCTACAATGTTTATAGTATATAAGTTATATATCCGCAATATGAGCTTTCTTTTTTTATTAAACTAATATGAATGAAAGTTTTTTTTTTTTTTAGCTGCTACTTTTGTCTTCGAAGTCGACGATGGATCAGTTCTAATATCTGTCGGAGCCGAAATGCCGAACTCTATTCTTCTCGGATGTTCTGCAGCACACGGCCGTGGCAATTCGTGAAATGTCTGAAATTTTTAGTTTTTAGATCGTATTTCTTCTGCAAACGGCCACATTCTCTACTTTGGCCCGGGCGAAATAGTGGAGTACAGGCCGGAAATGTATACAGAAAAGTCAGCGTTATATCGATGCGAGAGTCGCCACGCAATGTGTTATCACTGGGATGGAATGCTGACCACTTCCACTTTTTATCTGGTACGTGGAGCAGGTTGAATCAGATTGAGTCATAATTGTTTACTTTTTTATATGCAATTGAGAGCGAATTTGGGATAGATTACTCGTGCCTGGAACCATGTTCGTCCTATCAATCTGCAGGGACTAAGATATTAAGCTGGTTGTCGTTTTAGTGAAAAGTGTGGAAAAGTATGCATTAAGGAGACAGAAATATCGTGTCTTTCATGTTTTGATATATCCAAGCTTATCAAGCAACTACTAGGTGTCATGATAATAGAGATCGTCTTACCGTAAACGAGAGAATATTGTGAGATGATAATCCTTGAGTTACGATTTTTCGCGTACCTTCTATCTGTTCATCCAGCAATATCGTCCCGAATCAGAACTTATAGGAGACGTTCTGTCGTCTGAGTACCACGTCTTAATTGTTGTGTATCCGCCTATCTGAATCGCACGACGTAATATTTGTTTAATAAGCCATTAGGAAACTCTGATCGACCATAGACACTAGTAACTATAAAGCTGTAGTAGTGGGATAAGACAAAATGTCCACCCGCGCAAACTATGGACAGTCCATGTCAGTAAATGTCTGTAATTTTTACACAAGAGAGTACGGTTCGGTAGAGAATATGAGGCATAGAAGCTGGTATTAAGATCGAAGTGAGTAGAATAAGCTGCTATAAAGGCGTCGAGTGTGTATAGTGGTGGTTCCGTAAAAGGGATTCTCTGTTCTCGTTCTTGATGAGGCTGTTGATCTAAAGTGTCATCTGAGGTCAAGTATAAACCGAGATGTTTTAATCTAGTTTTAAGATCTTGTTAATTAAGACACGTGAACTAAAAATCTGCGAAAGATAGAAGTCAATCACAGGCATAAATATTCAGTTTTTTCTTATCTAGACTATTTTACGGAGGATTGTCCTGATCCTAGCGAGTTTGCCTCTTTGGAAAAGTCTCCATATCTATTGTTAGGTGCCATTTTTCTTGCTCAGCATTAACGTCGAGTATGAATTGACGTCAAGTTAGCGTCTCATATATAAGTAGTAGGGCGTGGCCGTAACAATTTTTGCAAAACTATTATGTATCTCTTCAGCAGAAATATGCGAATATTTCGGTTCTTACATCGAATGAAGTCCCAAGATATAGAATTAGCTAGCTATTATTTAAAGAAAATTATACCACTATATCTTTGTCGAAATGGAGATGGTTAAAGTTATATGTAGATGCCTATAATTAATATCAAGTAAAACCAAATGTTTTAACTAGTTAAGATCTTGTTCAATTAAAATATTTATTTCCATTTATAAAGAGAAAAAAATATATCATTTGTAGTTTCTTGCAAATTCGAAAATGGCTCTTCAAGACCCTTTCAAGAAATTCACAAGTGCAAATTATATTCTTGCTCATGCTATCGTTGAGAGATGATATAGAGACTTCCACGATTTAGCAAACAAGAAAATGATATTAGAATTAACGAAAATTATAAACTTAAGGATAATCCAGTCAGGTTGCAGAGATTCTTTTTGTGGTTTAATAGAACATCATCAGAATAATTTTCTAATATACGAAAAAGAAAACGCAATAGCATTCTGCAGGATTGTAGTGTAACACATAGTAAAGGTGAACCGATCAGACGGTAACCAAACGCTACCTAATGAACAGCAAAAATCTTGAGGACAAGAAAATTTGTCTGGCCTCTTATCTCGTATTTTAGACGCGTGTATGTGTGCCGTTCAATGTCAGCAGTTTCTCCTTATATCTTTAAATGACCCTATTGGGGTAACCATATGCATGGCCAAATTCTGTGGAACACTTTTGTAACTCTTAGGTTCTGGTGATGGTCACCTTATAACTTGAAGATGCGCGGAATTGGGGAGTGGAAAATTTCAAGCAAACACTGTTTGTCTTAGCGATCTGGAGCAAATGGTTGTGACCTAGAATATTTATTTCTAGATAAGTGCAACAGATATGCAAGCATTTCTGCAGGTCTATAGGATCATATATCTATAGATATATATTGAGCTGCTTATTAACTACTATACCTAGTAAATGTACGTACGGCTACCCTATATCTTTAGGGATATTTCGGTTGTAGGTGTATGTAGTTACTGATTATATTGTATATGGAGTTGAGTATAGTACTATTATATGATTATAGTGTGTTGATGTTATATATATATATATATTATATATATTTAATAATATATAATATAATATTATTATATATATATAATATATAATATAAATATATATAATATATATATAAGTATATTTGTATGTATCGATTAATCTAATTTTCTTAATAATAAAATTTTAAATAAAGGGCATGCCATAATATATATATTATACTATATCATATCATATATATATATAGATATAGATATATATATATATATATACTATTATATATATATATATTATATATAATAATAATATATTTATATATATTATAATATATATATATAAATTAATATATTATATATATATTTATATATAATTATATATTATATATAATAATATATATATTATAATTAATATTATTTATATATATATAATATATAATAATATATATATATATATAATAATATATATATACTATATATACATATTATATATATTAATATATATATATATATAATATATATATATATAATATATATATATAATTATATATAATATATATATATATATATATATATACACGGTATATATTATAAAGCGTATATAAAATATAATTAAATAAAATATATTATAAACTATATATATAGTATAATATAATATAAGCATATATAATTATATATCTATATATATAATATATAATATATATAATATACTATATTTATATATAATAATGCATGTATCATAAGATTGCATTCATTGAAATATTAACTTATGTATTCTTAATTTGAAGCATGCGCCCCGCAAATGCAAGATTCACAATCCTTGAAAGCACTTCAATGTTCAAATGAACAAAGGAAAACTTATCTCATTTTATTTCCTTCTTTGAGTAATGTTGTAATAGACGTCCCTAAAGACCATATACATATACTTATATTTTGTTGTCGCGCGCGCGTCTGGAATTAAAGTCGACCAGACATGCCGTTTTACAGGCCCAAATGTCATGGAAGTTTGTTTTACTTTCTTGATTCACTATCGGATCATAGAAAACAGAAAAAAAAAATTTGCTGTAAATCTTGAAAGAAAAAAAAAAAACGTTTAGAAAACTAACCAACTATTTTCTTTTTCCGTCGTACAAATTTTGGTAGCACGTTGAGAAAATAAACACATTTCGAAAAACTTTAATTTTGCATAAAAAGAACAAGTGTTTTCTAGATAATAATTATATAAAAAAATTTTACTGTAAAATAGAGAGGACTGAAGATAATATAATCACATTGCATTATTAAAGAAGTTAAGATATTATCATGACAGTCCTTTTAAATGGTAAAAAGAATACATAACTTCTCTTTTTCTCAGAATAGTCTTTTTAATTGTAAAAGGAATATCTTGACTTCTTTTGTAATATAAAATACAAATTTAATTAGTTATTATCTTTTTTCTTTTTAAAATAATGGAAAAGGTATTTCAAAGAAGTTTAACAACTCTTGAAAAATTTAAATATTTTACAATTTTCAAGAAATATTCTTTTTATGATAAAAGTTAATCTTTTAAATCATAATCTTTAGTCACTTTTTGCTACTATTATTATCTCTATTCTCTTTTCCTTTCATTTCTCTAACATTTTCGTTCATATTTTTAAACGTTTTTTTAATTTCATGAAATTTTATATCATCTCAAATTTTCTTTTACCTTCTTCGCAAAACACTTCGATTTCTTCATTAAAAATGGCTTTTCATTATTTCTTTCATAGAACTAAGTCTTTATTATTATTCACTTTATCTTTTATTATTGTCAATTCTTCTTCTTCTTCTTTTTTCTTTTTCTTTTTCTTCTTCTTTTTTTTCTTTTTCTTCTTCTTTTTTTCTTTTTCTTTTTTTTTCTTTTTCTTTTTCTTTTTCTTTTTCTTTTTCTTTTTCTTTTTCTTTTTCTTTTTCTTTTTCTTTTTCTTTTTCTTTTTCTTTTTCTTTTTTTTCTTCTTTTTCTTCTTCTTCTTTCTTCCTTCTTCTTCTCTTCTTCTTCTCTTCTTCTTCTTCTCTTCTCTCTTCTCTTCTTCTCTTCTTCTCTTCTTTCTTCTCTCTTCTTCTTCTTCTTTTTTTTTTTTTTTTTTTTCTTTTTCTTTCTTTTTCTTTCTTTTTCTTTTTCTTTTTCTTTTTCTTTTTCTTTTTCTTTTTCTTTTTCTTTTTCTTTTTCTTCTTCTTCTTCTTCTTCTTCTTCTTCTTCTTCTTCTTCTTCTTCTTCTTCTTCTTCTTCTTCTTCTTCTTCTTCTTCTTCTTCTTCTTCTTCTTCTCTTCTTTTCTTCTTCTTTTCTTCTTCGTTTCTTCTTTTCTTCTTCTTCTTCTTCTTCTTCAAAAGCAAGATTTAACTGCCTTCCTCAATAGCTTTCTTCTCTCAAGGAAAGCCTCTTCAGAATATAATTAAATCAAATAAAGTAATGAAATCAAATTGCAATTTATTTTTCAGAGAATGAAATGAGTTTATCTCAACATAGAGAGAATAAAAACAACTTTTCACAATTTCAAGTTTCGAGTTTTATATAACCCTTAATTACCATTCAATTAAGTTCATCGTATTTAAAATTTTAAGATAGTGAATGATACACATAAACGCACATAACATATTATATTTAAAACATATATCACATGTAAGCTAATATGTCTCTTTGTACATGTGTTCAGTAAACTTAGTAAATGCTTCTATGCGAAACTTGTACATTGTGATATTAGTTTAGATTTTAAAAGATTAACATCCAAATTACACAAACACACACATTCAAACACACACACACACTCTAGTACAAACATACATAAACACACACACAACATATATAGATATATATAGATATTATATATATACTATATATATATATATATATATATATATATATATATATAATATTATATATTATGAATATATATATATAATATATATATTATATATATAAAATATATATATATCATATATAATATATATTAGTATATATTAATATATATATATATATATAATATAATATATATAATATATACAATATAATTACTATATATTACTATATCTATATATACTAATATATTAATATATATTATATATATATAAATATATATAGATCTATAATACTATATATATATAATATATATAATATATATATATAACTATTATATATATATATAATATTATATATATAATATTATATATTATATATATGGCATCTGTAGGATCTTTCTCCTGTAAATTTTTTTGTGGGAAAAAGAGGTAATAATTTTCAATGGAGAGGGAAAGGGAAAACAAAATTTGTTTTAAATTTTTTTTTCTGATAGTTTATTTTTATACATTATTTATTTA
>JABUQX010033280.1:45000-47500 GCA_015478945.1 Trachelipus rathkii
AGTTCACACATCACTGGCATTGCCCTATTAAAGAAGGGAAAACGTTCTTGGGAGTTTATTCCTATAGGATTCACACGAGGGATAGAAGCAGCATCTTCAAAGATAGTGAAGTAGTGAACCTTATTTAAAAGAATATAAACAGAAGTCTTTTATTTGCATATTTTGAGTCAGTTCTTAGCAAGTTGTTTTAGTTCGTGTTACTTTGTCTTTCCTTTTTTTCTTTTCTACAGAAAAAACACGGCTCACGGGCAGAGCCCTAATCAAGGAGGGGGGGGGTGTACTCAAGTAACATCCGAGCAAGACGAAGCTCCAAGCCCAAGGAGAGAATAGCTCACATTCTCCCACCCGACAAGTTGCAAATGTGAGGCCATTGCTTTGTTTGGCGAGTGTTCTTCCACTGAGCTACCGGGCGCTTTAATATAAATAAATATAAAATACTGTACATAGAAAAATACATAAATATGTACATAAATATATACATATACACATACATATAAATGAAACTTTAGTAAGTTTTGTTTGCAAGTGTGATATTAATTGAGTTCTTTATTGAATTATGGATTAACAATTTTTCAAATATGTTATGACTGACCATAATATGAACATAATAAGGAGAAGGATTAGAGATAAGGAAAAAGGTTTAGAATGTTGGATTCATCTCAAAGACAATTAGAGATACGAGTAGGGAGCTGCACTAACTGCTCTAGGTCATTCTGAATAGAAAATTGGTGGCAAGTTCACTAATTGTATCTTGAGAATTAGAGAAATGCAATTTGTGGTGGTGTACGTTAAAATCACTAGGAATGATGATTTCAGAGAAATGTGAAGAAGAGAGAGAATGTGTTGTAATTGGAGTCTAAGTAGTCAAAGAATCTAGGATAGCCAATTGATTTAGGAGACAAATATACAAAACAGATGAAATTAGTGGTAGATTGATAGGTTAGCTTGAGGTATTAGGTAGAATATTCGGAAAACTCTAGATCAAAGACACGGGAACAAACAACATCATTGCATACATTGGCACAGCAACGGCCTTGGTTGAAAATTGAGGAAAGAGATAGTAAGAGTCAACAGAGTAGAGTGTGAGGTCAGAACGCTCAAAAAACCTAAGTTTCGGTTAAGAATAAGAGATGAGGTTTAGAGTAAAAGAGGTGATGTTCAACAAAATGAAAATTTGATTTAAAACCGAGAAGGTTGCAGGAATTTATGAAGAAATTAGACCGTACTTCAAAACAGGCTGGCTATTCCGTGACGGCACCAACCCCATCACCAGAGGTCATCAGTATCCTTTAATGGCGATGAAGGTAGGGGTGGATAAGGGGTTATTTTTGGAAGCCACCTCTATAGGTTTTCCCGAGACTAATCGCCTGTTTGACATTTTTTACCATTTTTGATTTTCTTTTTAAAAGGTAAGTGTTGCCTGTAATTGTATTTTATGATGTGTGATAAGAGAGATCTTACTCCAATGTAAGAAAAATGTGGAAATGGACACAAAAGGGGAGAATCATAGTACTGGAGTGCCCTAGGATGTATTTTAAGACTCCATATATGCCCAATGGTGGGTAATCTTATTGCCTCTGAAGCGCTACTTTCCTCCACACACACATTTATATATATAAATATATATATATATATATATATATATATATATATATATATATATATATATATATATATATATATATATATATATATATATATATATATATATATATATATATATATATATATATATATATATATATATATATATATTTATATATATATATATATATATATATAAATATATCTATATATATATATATATATATATATATATATATATATATATATATATATATATATATATATATATGGTTTCAATCTATTTCCATTTTTTTATAAAAATATTTTAAAAAATATAAAAAAAATCTATCAACAAAATTGAATTTCTGATTTATTTTCTGTTATTGAAATACCCTAGTCTGTTTCTCCTTCCCCCTCCCTTCCCAACTCCCACAAAAACGTGTGAAACAACATGGTTGAAGCAAGGGAGGGAAGGAGGGAGGGAGGGAGGTAGGGGGTTAAAGGGAGATTTTGACCCCCGAAATTTAAAGAGATTCTGATGCCTCCTAAATGTATTGAGATAGAGATAATAAATTATGAACTGGATAAAAAAAAGGATATGTTTATCAATTAACTTGACCCAGGATTTTGAGGGGTCATTCCCCCGGTGTCTAAAATTAATCTGGCTTATATGATATGCTATATAGCCTATAAAAATTTATATTTAGTAATATTTTATATTAGATTAACTTTTTTATCATGTTAGACATAGTAATACACTATTAAATCTAGGTCATATACGAAACTTAGGTTTTCTGATTTAAAGAACTCTTATATGAACTATTTTATAGATATGTTAAAATATTTAAAATTCGACCTTATTAATTTGTTAGTTAGAAGATTTATCTACTTTGTCGTTCATATAAACTTTAAAATTGAAATCAGTCGAAGAAAT
>JABUQX010033280.1:50000-52500 GCA_015478945.1 Trachelipus rathkii
CAATGGAGAGGGAAAAGAGTAAACAAAATTTCGTTATTTTTTATTTTTTTCTGATAACTTATTTTACACTTTATTTATTTAGTTTTTACTTTATTTATTTAATCTATTTATCCTGCCTTGTAATTGGTAATTAATTTTCTTGTATATTTTTTAAATCGATTTTGAAATTTATCCATGCTCTAAAACTTATTTGAAATAATACGTTCGAATTACATAAGGCTGTCTTACATTTTTTACATTTACAACCGTTTAAGGCGTCAGGCAACTTTATCTTTATGCTTATTATAAATATAATATATATATATATATATCATATATATGATATATATATATATATATATTATTATATAATATATATATATATACTATATTTATATTTATATAGTATATATATATATATTACATATATATAGTATTATGTATATTTACAGTTTGTTAGGTTAGTAATGTTAAGTTTTAGTTACGTTGAGTGTGGGTTAGTGTACGTTGGCGAATATATTTAGGTTTACTGTGGCCATACTCTGAATGTCTTAGGTGCGCATATTTGGTGAGAGAGAGAGAGAGAGAAAATTATTTCTCGGTAAGATCTTGTGTGGCGTGGAATATACATTAAGAGTTTTTAGATATAGCCTGTTGGTGGTGTGTGCGCGCTGAGAGATGTCTATATCTGGAGAAGGTATGCATATTGATTATTGGTATGGTTGTATTGAGTGGTGGTATTGGTGATTTTTGATATTGTGAGGAGTTTTGTGGGTGTTAGTTTGGTAATATTGTGAGGTACTAGTGGGGTGGTATTTTAGTTATGTGTGTTGTTATTTGTAGGTGTGTGGTGAGGTGGTGGGGGTGGTTTATATACTATTATATATAATATATAATATATTATATATATATATAATATATATATACACGTATATATATATATAGGTGGTTGTTGTGATTATATATATATATATATATATATATATATATATATATATATATATATATATATATTTTATATATTACACAATTATTATTAAAATAAGATATTTATATTATAATTACAAGATATTCAATTATATATATTATTATATAATATATATATTATATATATATATATATATATATAATATATATACTGTAATATATATATATATAATATATATAATATATATATATATATATTATATAGTATATATAATACTATATATAATATATATATATGTATATAGTAATATATATATATAATATATATAATATATATATATACCGGTAATATATATCATATTATATTATATATATAATATTATATATATATATATATATATATATATATATATATATATTCTTGTAAAAATACTCCTGATACTCCTAAAAATACTCCTGTGAGAAATGTTCTTCAATTCCTAATACTCTATAAAATATTCGTATGAAAAATAATATTTTAAATTCTTTCTTTACAAAAAGAAAATTTTGAAACTTCATCACAAAGGAAGGAACAAAAGTTCATTACAAATGTCTATTAAAATACAAAAGCGTTTCATACTCGAGGTTTAATTTACGCTTCTTTGATCGTTTTGACCTCTCTCCTTCCAGATCAAAAAGACAAAATAAAAAAAAGCAATTATAATTTCGGTATCTCAATGACGAGTCAGAAAATGGTTTTTGAATGTTTTAAAGATCCTCAAAACCAGAATTTTATTCGAGAGAATGTATCTTCGTGCGTTTTCTTTTATCATTTTTTTGTTTTTTTTTTAATTTGGAATACTACTACTACCGTTACTACTACAATAACAACTACTACTAATACTACTACTACTACTACTACTACTACTACTACTACTACTTCTGCGATTTATTATTAAATTATTTAAATATATTATTAATTGTCGAAAATTATGATATTGAAAATTTAATTTGTTTTTCAATTAAGGAAAACGAAATATTCCTTCAAAACCAGAACTCAAAATTTTCACGAAAAACGTCATCGAAAAACTTACTGAAAAACTTATTCAAAAAATTTACTCTAACACGTAATGAAATCCATAGTTCACCTTTTGAGTTTTAGTGAAAACGTAAACGGAAATTTTTGATGAAAAATCAAATCGAAAATTTTACTCAAAAAATATTAATTTAAATATTTCCTCATAAGCGTAATATAAAATTTTACTCAAAAACGAAACGAAAATGTGATTAAAAACCGAAATCTAGAAATTTATTTTTAAAAAAATAAAAGTTAACTAAAAAAATCGTTTCGCTCAAAAAGTAAACAAATATTTACTAATAACATAATATAAAAATTTACTCAAGAAAAGGTTATTGAAAAGCATATTCAAAAATGTATTGAAATATATATACTATATATATTATAATTATATTATATATAATATTAGTTATTATATATATATCTATATATATATTATTATATATATATATTATTATATAAATATATTATTATATATATTATATATGTAATATTATATTATTTATATTATATATATATACATATATATTGATATAT
>JABUQX010033280.1:57500-62500 GCA_015478945.1 Trachelipus rathkii
TAAAACAATAACCATATTTTTTATTTTCTTTTAAATGAAAGCAAGAGTGATTTTTTAATGTATTTGAGTGTATGGTATGCTTAAGAACTAAGAAAGTATAAAAAGAGATCTTTAAACGGGTTTAAAAAGTAATAATAAATTAAATGTTCATTACAAATATTCAGGGAAGATTTTATTTGAAAGAAGAGTTCACGCTAAGAAGATTTAAAAACTTTGTTCGTTACTCGCGTCTGATAATTGATGACCTTTTATGGGGGGGACTAGAACAAAGGGTCGAACGTGAAAATGGGTCGACTCGAAAAAGGGTTGACACAACATCGAAAATATTTTCTGTACAGCCCGCCGCAGGTGTTAGGATAGGTTAGGTTAGGTTTAGGTTAGGTGTAGGTTAGGTTAGGTTAGGTTAGGTTAGGTTTAGGTTTAGATAGATTTAGGTTAGGTGTTAGGTTAGGTTAGGTTAGATTGGGTTAGGTTAGGTTAGGTTAGATTGGGTTAGGTTAGGTTAGGTTAGATTAAGTTAGGTTAGGTTAGGTTAGGTTAGTTTAGGTTAAGTTAGGTTAAGTTAAGTTAAGTTTTGTTGGATTCGTTAGAGAAACTCTAAATAACCAGAATTATATATATATATATATAATATTATATATATATATTATATAATAATTATATATTTAATATTATTATATAAAAAAATATATTATAAAATTATAATATTTAAATATCAGTATTATATATATATATATATATATATATATATATGAAATATGATATATTATATATATATACATATATTATCATTTTTTTTTTATATAATATATATATATATATATACAGTATATATATTATATTATAATATATATATATAATATATATATATATATATAATATATATTTTTTTTATGTTTTAATAATATATATTATATATTATATATAATACATTATATATATATAATATCACAAATAAGACCTTTTTTCCTGTGTACCATTTGTATATAGGTCCCTTTTATGTCTACAATATAAGTCAGTTATATTTTTGCAATCGTCATTATTCTTTAAAAAAAAATATATAGTACTTTGTTGACTAAAGTTTTCTTTTAAAATACAATGTGTTACTGCAGTTCACTTTATTTTAAAAACTCGGTTGTTAACAAAAGAAAAAAAAAAAAACGTCATACCCTATTACCTCATTGCACCGACCGTTCACGGAAGCCTTTTTCCTCTCTTCGTCCTCGTCATCGCCTACTATCTCGTGTTTTCTAATTGATGTGGAGCAAGAATGCATTACTTTCTTATATTGAAATCAAATGTTGTGAAGTACTTAACTAAAGCTAATACCATAGTTTCGTCATACATGTCCTGCTCTATTGCCTGCTGCCTACTTACTTCATAAGCTAATTTTTGGGAAATTAAATTTTAAATGGGCAATTAATAATTTAAAATTATACATTTATGTAGATACATGAATATACATATATAAATATATAATATATATATATATATATATGACATATACATGAATATATCTGTCACCAATTAGTATAACTAATAATATAATATTATATATATTATATATACTATATTATATATATAATTAGAAAAGAATACTCATAAAAAAAATATATATATAATATATATAATAAATTAGATAAAATATAATATAGTATATATATATTATATATATATATATTATATATATATTATATAATATATATATTATATATATATATTTATATATATTATTTATATTTATTTATATAATCTATTATATATATTCTATATATATATATAGTATATATATAGGTATATATATATATATATAATATATATAGTAGTATATATATATGATATATTATTATATAATATATAATATAGTATTATAATATATGGTGTTGTGTGTTTTTTTTGTTTTTTGTTCGTATATATTATATTAATATATATATTATTATATATTATATCATATATTAAAGAAATACACATAGAGATAAATTGATGGACAGGCAAATTGAATACAAAATTAAAACACATACATACATACATACATACATACATACATACATACATACATACATACATACATACATATATATATACATACATACATACATACATACATACATACATAACATACATACATACTACATAATCATACATACATCATACATACATTCATACTTACAATACATTTAACAATACATACATACATACATACATCAATACAAAACATACATATATACATACATACAATACAAGTCATACATACATACATACATACATACATACATGTAAAAGCTGACAAACAGAGAGGCAAAGAAACAAAGAGAGAAACAGAGGAGTTAAGAGACAAACAGAAACCCCGTTAAAATCATTTCGAACATAATTTTAATTTTGTAATTTTAGTAATTTAATAGTTTTAATTTAGAACAATTTGAACAAATGTGCAAACAATTGAAACTCCATTTTGCTTTTATTACCCATTTTGAAAAGGAATTTTGCGGCAATAACTGTAATTTAAAAAGGTTTTTATATTATTATTATTTTTTTTTTTAAATAAAGTTCGCACATCACGGGCATTGCCCTATTAAAGAAGGAAAAACTTTCTTGGGAGTTTATTCCTATAAGATTCACACGAGGGATAGAAGCAGCATCTTCAAAGATAGCGAGGTAGTGAACCTTGTTTGAAAGAATATAAACAGAAGTCTTTTATTTGCATATTTTGAGTCAGTTCTTAGCAAGTTGTTTCAGTTCTAGTGTTACAGAAAAAAATATGGCTCACGGGCAGAGCCCTAATCAAGGACGGGGTGTACTCAAGTAACATCCGAGCAAGACGAAGCCAAGCCCAAGGAGAGAATAGCTCACATTATCCCACCCGACAAGTTGCAAATGTGAGACCATCGCTTTGTTTGGCGAGTGTTCTTCCACTGAGCTACCGGGCGCTTTAATATAAATAAATGTAAAATAATATTCATAGAAAAATACATAAATATATACATATACACATACATATAAATGAAACTTTAGTAAGTTTTGTTTGTAAGTGTGATATTAATTGAGTTCTTTATTGAAATTATGGATTAACAATTTTTAAAATATGTTATGACTGACTTCATAATATGAACATAATAAGGAGAAGGATTAGAGATAAGGAAAAAGATTTAGAATGTTGGGTTCATCTCAAAGACAATTAGAGATACGAGTAGGGAGCTGCACTAACTGCTCGAGGTCATTCTGAATAGAAAAGTGGAAGCAAGTTCACCAACTGTATCTTGAGAATTAGAGGAAAGCAATTTGTGGTGGTGAACGTTAAAATCACCAAGAATGATGATTTCAGAGAAATGTGAAGAAGAGAGAGAATGTGTTGTAATTGGAGTCTTAGTAGTCGAAGAATTTAGGATAGCCAGTTGAGGTAGGAGACAGATATACAGAACAGATGAAATTTTTGAAATTATGAAATTATTATAAGATTGATTGGTTAGCTTGAGCTATTAGGTACAATTTTCGGAAAACTCCAGATCAAAGACACCGGAACAAACAACATCATTGCACACATTAGCACAGCAAAGGCCTTGGTTGAAAATTGAGGAAGATAGTAAGAGTCAACAGAGTAGAATTTGATGTCAGAACGCTCAAAAACCTAAGTTTTGGTTAAGAATAAGAGATGAGGTTTAGAGGAGAAGGGGTGATGCTCAACAAAATAAAAATTAGATTTAAAACCGAGAAGGTTGCAGGAATTTATGAAGAAATTAGACCGTACTTCAAAACAGGCTGGCAATTCCGTGACGGCACCAACCCCATCACCAGAGGTCATGAATATCCTTTAATGGCGATGAAGGTAGGGGTGGATAAGGGGTTATTTTTGGAAGCCACCTCTATAGGCTTCTCCGAGACTAATCGCCTGTTTGCCATTTTTTACCATTTTTGATTTTCTTTTTAAAAGGTAAGTGTTGCCTGTAATTGTATTTTATGATGTGTGATAAGGGAGATCTTACTCCAATGTAAGGAAAATGTGGAAATGAACACAAAAGGGGAGAATCATTGGGTACTGGAGTGCCATATTATGTATTTTAAGACTCCATATATGCCTAATGGTGGGTAATCCTATTGCTCAGAAGCGCATTCCCTCTGATATATATATATATATAGCAGTAGTATACAGCAGTATATATATATATATATATATATATATATATATATATATATATATATATATACATATATATATATATATATCGTTGCAATTTATATTATTTTTATAAAATAATTTTGGAAAATATAAAAAATTTAAGTAACAAAATTGAATTAATGAGTTATTTTCAGCATAGAAATACCCTGTAGTCTGTTTCCTTTCCTCCCAACTCCCACAAAAACGTGTGAAACAACATGGTTGAAGCAAGGGAGGGAAGGAGAAGGGAGGGAGGGAGGGAGGTTAAGGGAGATTCTGACCCCCGAAATTTAAAGAGAGATTCTGACGCCTCCATACAAAGATAGATATAATAAATTATAAGGTCAACTGATAAAAAAGGATATGTCTACAATTAACTTGACCTAGTGTTTTGAGGGTCATCCCCGGTGTCTAAAATTAATCTGGTTTATATGATACGCTTTATAGAATATAAAAATTTATATTTAGTAATATTTTATTTTAGATTAACTTTTCTTTTATCATGTTAGGCATAGTAATAAATACACTGTTAGACCTAGGTTATAGAAACTTAGATTTTTTGACTTAAAGAACTCTTGTGTGAACTATTTAATAGTAGATATGTTAAACTATTTAAATCGACCTTATTGATTTGTTGGTTAGAAGATTTATCTACTTTGTCGTTCATATAAACTCTAAAATTTAAATCAGTCGAAGAAATATCTAGATTCTAGACCTTTATATGACAATTAGAATACAAAGTGAAGACTTCAAGGATTTGAGTCGAAAGCGAAGCTTCTTCTTAAACCTACTAGATTGAAAGGGGATGTATCCTCCCCGGGCTCACGGTTAATATATATATATATAT